>BSBK01010303.1:0-180015 GCA_027943335.1 Chamaecyparis obtusa | reverse complement strand
TATATATATATACATAGATATATATATACATAGATATATATATATACATAGATATATATATATACATAGATATATATATATATATACATAGATATATATATATATATACATAGATATATATATATATATACATATATATATATATATATATACATATATATACATAGATATATATATATACATATATATATATATATATATATATACATATATATATATATATCTATATGTATATATACATATATATATGTATATATACATATATATATGTATATATACATATATATATATATATATATATATACATATATATATATATGTATATATATATACATATATATATATGTATATATATATATATATATGTATATATATATATATATGTATATATATATATATATGTATATATATATATATATGTATATATATATATATATATATATCATACTTTTATACATATGTGCAAATACAAAGTTTAGGTTTATTTACATATATGTATATAAATGTTCATATACAGATATGAATATACATTTTTATGTGTATATCCATATTTATATACGCATTTATTGTGATGAAGATTGTATATATACAAGTTTACATACTTATGTTTATATACATATAAACAGATAGACAAATATGTTTATACCTGTTTATATGTATATATGTCTATATACATATATATACAGGATGCTTGGTTTATTTCCCCTATTTTGTTACAGAGGATTGTAAAAAAATAATGATACAACTGCAAGGTATGATGGTGGGATATAAGAAATATCTTTACGTATTGATTTGTTACAGTTGGCCTATACAAAGGAGAAAGAGCCTGAGTTTAAGCACAGTTATGTATTTGCTCCGAAAGTATTACTTGTATTGTCTGCATTTCAAATATATCTTTCTTTTGAAAAAACCAACATACTCCATAAAGAGAAGATATAACATAGCATATGGTTAGTTTTTCTCTTTAGAGTATTTTGTTCATGTCTTGCCATGGTTCTTACCTATGCTCTGTTATATCTTTTCCTTGTTATGCTAATTGATCTATACAACATTATACAACAAGGTCTGTATGAGCCTTTACATCAATTTGTGCTAGGATACCTAAGACCAAACAATGAACCCATTTCTCAGATACTCTAGTTCATATTAGCAGTAGCGCTATTTAGGTATAAATATTTATAGAACTATATATTATTGCTAGAGTCTTAATTTATATATATCTTATTGATGGAGACTGGGATTCTGCATTCTCTATTGACATAATGATTTATTATACTTGATGCTGGTGATTAAGCTGTATTGCATATGCAGGATATCTATACTCTAGTATATTTTATCTGTACAACCTTCATTGTGAATATTTAACCATAAATAAAGGCTATGCTATAGGCTTAGATTAATGAAAGTTCGGCTAATAATATCCTCTCTATGAAAACTGGTACAGTGATAAATCTTTTTGCTATGGATAATACATATGTTCCCAATCTCTATTTTGTCCTCATAGTAAATCTATACATTCTTCATCCAAGATTAAGGAGACCAATATAATAAAAATATCCTTTTCATTATATAATGTACATAGTCTTTCCTTTACATGACTTAATAACTCATTCCATGTCAACTAAACTTAGCAAGTATCCCTTTTCATAGTGTCTGGTTAGGATCATAAGGAATGCAACTCTCTTATATTTACATACATTTGTCTGTATATAGGGGCTTAAAGGGCCTGGTTACTTACTTTACATATATAGCTGATTCAAATTTAGATGTTCGATAGTTCTTACATTATGCTAAAATTGTATAGATCAGATATATGTACATACTCATGCCTATCTTTCTATGAACCATACTAACTTAGAACATTACACATTGTGATTACAATTGACCTTGGTGCAGAGCCATTCATGATTATCTTTTCTCATGATGATAATACTTTCACCATCCTCTTGCTCTGCTTTGGCACGCCTAGAACATCTTTTGATTTCTGGAGGTATTATCCTAATCATTTCTTCTTCGTAATTGTTCATGTGCCCAGGGATGTCAAAGCCTTCACTTCTCTAGTAGTCCAAGTGTTCTTCAATGCTCATTTCCACCTGGAGCATCACATTGTACAGGAATTCTACAAAGGAACCCTCTGTTCTTCCTCCTTAAAAACTAATAGAGGCACCCTCTATTCTTGAGGGATCTTATACAACTTAGATAAAGTTGTTTTCATTATGGCCTTAGGGTGAGGTGTAGTTAACTGGTCATTAATGGAATAAACCATTTTCTCTAAGCCCATGAGGTAGTTCTTGTTAAAAATCATTTTAGTTACCTGGATGATGTCCTCCTTTTCCTTACCTGCTAGGAAAGACACAGCAATGAATGTCCCTATCACATTCCCATTGGTTCTGTATGTGAAGTCATAGTTGAAAGTCTTTTCTGCCAATACCTTTTCCAGAGCTGTCCTGGATGTGTCTGCCATCAGCCTTAGCATCTCATTCCACCTTTCAAGTGTGATGTACCCCCTGAAGGCCATTACCCTTGTGCAGACTTTGTGGAAGGTTGATAACTTGGTTTCCATTACTACAGTTGTAGGGGGAGGCTTAGATAAATAGAAAGAGAGTGTTGAGATAAACTACAAAATCAGCATAACAGTCTCAAAGAAAGTAAGACCCTTAAGCCCAGACAGGGTGTTGTCCGAGGTCTTTGAGGAAAATTCTAGAAGCACCCATGCTCTTACTAGATGCTTCTAGAATCCTCTAGATAGAAGATTAGGGGACTGCAAAAGGGACACATTCTAAGGGGATAAGAGATAAAAGACTCTCCTAAAGACCAGGGAGAGAGGTGTCGATGCAAATAAGACTTACCTAAAGAGTAAGTAGCTTCATCGAAAAAGGAAAAAGACTCAAGTCGAAGGATAGGGAAGCCTAAGGGTTAATAGGGAAAGATAGCATTAGGCACTACTAAGGACCGAAGATGGTGGACCTCTGTCAAGGGATTGTATGAAACATTATTCCCATTGAATCATTACTAGATATGTCTACCCTTGCCGGCAGGTACTTCTAAGCTAGAGAATTTAAATATGAGGCCTAGCTTCGACAGACAATATGAATGCTTAATATGTGAAACCATAGGTTCGGTAAATCCTTAAGCACGAAGTTACTGATATGACCTAATCTAGATGGTGTTAGAGTAATAATTTTGTTATAAGAGCATCCCCCTTTTTTCAATCTTGAGATGAACCTAATTATGCTAGGGCTCTATTCAAGCAATTTTGGGGGAGAGAAAACCTTGAAGAAGAGTCTTATATATACATACTAATCTCTTTTAACCAAAGTTTGACTATGATCTTAGTTTTCGTATATTATTTAAAATATAGATTTTTGGTCATTTTAAACAACACATCAAAGGGTTTTAATTGAGGGGTCTGTCAAGAGTAGGATTCTTTTTTAAAGTTTGATATGCTTGTTTAATGTTTTTGGTGCCTTTTCATAGCTCTTGTTAATTACTATTTCTTAATCTATACCTATATCATTTTGGATCATTGTTACTATCCCATCAGCTCCTAAATTAGCTAGCATATTTGCCTCTTTGTTACCTTCTCTATAGGTGTGTCTGATCTCGTATTTATAAATACTATCTATTATTTGGTTGATCTCTTCTATCTTTGAATTTAGAAGCCAATTCGGAGTTTTCTTGGTCCGAATGGCATTGACAATTACTTGCGAATCTCCTTCTATAATAAATTTATTTATGTTAAGACTCTTGCATAACCTTAGACCTTCTAATGCCGCTACACATTCTGCCATGTTGTTAGTGGTAGGGTTAATAGGCCTGGAATATTTAGCTATCACTTCTGATTCCTAGTTTCAAATGATACCCCCAATACCTGATTCCCCGGGGTTACCTCTTGAGGCTCCATCAAAATTCAATTTATACCACCCAAATTTTAGAGGTATCCATTTACATATGTCTCTATCCGCTTTTACTCTAGGGCCTCCTTTTCCATATAGGGGCGGTATGTCTAGTTTAGGCCATTTGAATCTAATTTTATTGTCCCAATTCTTGAAAGAGTCCTCATAACTAAGGTTATCTCTTAGTTTGATGTTAATAATTTATACTATTGATGCTTCTATTTTTTTTGTGACTGAAGACCAATGGAGCTTCTGGTCCATGAAGATCCTTCTATTTCTTTCTTTCTAGATTTCCCAAACAACTATCAATGGAGCGATATTCTAGATATCCTTATATAAATTGTCTTTATACAGGGAGGGCCAAGCTTTAAGGTTATTTAATAGATCTTGTTGGGATGTTGATTGCCAACCCAAACTTTGATGCAACCAATTCCAACATTTTTGCACAAAAGGGCAATTTAGGAGAATATGGTTTACATCCTCCGATTGGTTCTCACATAGGGGGCACTTGGAAGGCCCTTTGTAACCTAATTTGGTGATTCTATCCATAGTAAGAATTCTATCTAGCAATGCTGCCCATAAAAACATGCCTACTTTAGGTAGGCATGATTTGTTCCAACAAAGATTCAGCGGCATGTCTATATTATCCATTTTCTATTCTTTGATTATCGTGTTGTAGCCCTCCTTTACCATGTAATTACCATTATTGGATCCTGCCCAAATTAAAATGTCTGATCTTGATTTAGGAGAGACTTCTCTCGAATTCAGCATTGTCATTAGGTTTTTTTTCTCATACCAAGTAGGATCGATATCCTCTAACTTGCTCCATTTGAATGCTTCTTCCTTACTAAGGTAATCCTTAAGGTATATATTGGTGTCCAAAATGACGCTTATGCTCATGAGGCTGCCAATATATCCTCAGATGGATCTTACGAATGGTTAGCTCCAAAATTGTTGTGAGGTCTTAGGGTAATTGGACCAACTATAGGGACAAGACTGCCCTCTTCTGCTTCTAGCTCTGCAAAATGAAGGTGGGTGCACCTAACCTAGTATAAAATAGACTTCATACACCAAGAACTAGGTTCATATAACAGATGACTGGATAGTAAGAAAGTGCTAAGTGTTAACCACACACTCATTGACTCTCCATTACTATGGGTAGAACCACATACAACCAAATACTGAAAACTTAAGGAATGGTTCTTAATTTATGCTTTTGAGATCATAACAACAATAATTAGTATTTGTTGATAATGAGATAATCATTTAGGCCAGTGCCTCATCTATTGGGCAAGATCTCCTAGAACAAGAATGCTACACACACTAGACAATAGCTGAGATTCAAAGCCATAAACACACCTACAATCCCCTTTACTACTTATAAGATATCCTTACATAGACAATTAGATAGATCTATGTCCCATCTAAAGCATCATTTCATCTAATCCTAGATTAGAACTTAAGAATGGATACATACACATAAAACAATATGCAGAGAACTAGAAAGTTCAGAACCTATCTAAGTTGGCACAAAGGAGAGATAAGAGTCATGTATTTGTATTGAGTATGAAGAATCCTTGAGTATAAACAATCAAACCAGAGGAGTCAAGCTTGCAAATTACAGCTTAGACCTACAACTTTTTCTCTATCATCAACAAAATACCAAATGCCAAAATGTTACAATCCTGATTGGACAGAAGACTCACAATCGAAAAATTTTTAAAATCTAACTCCCAATGCCCCAAAATGATCATAAAAAATCCCTTTATACCAGGGTTACAATGCAAGCATAATGATCATTTCAACTCAAAAAATTCAAATCCACCTAACCCCCCCAGGAGTTAACACAGACATGACATGGGTCAAGCTGCAGCATGTAAGCTCAAACAGTCCAATTTCAACAGCTAACTAGCCTTGTACTGGTCCAAGTACCAAATTACCATCAAACCCCCAAGGAATCTGACCAAATTGACCCTTGCAACACTTCAGGGTACTATTTCATTTATTCCTTCATGGCAAGGCATTCCTCTGCAATGATCATGGTGACCAGGACCACATTGGATCGACGGAGAAGATCAGTTTCACCAACTTGGGCCCTTCCTGTCATCAATTTCAGTCCTTTGTAGTCACTGGAAACGTCTCTGAGATTCAAATTTAAACTCCAACGGCTAAGTCTTGGCGCCAGCAGCACATCAGTGGTCTGGATTCGATCAGAGATCGGCAATTAAGTCCCAACCATAGATTTTATCATCTTCCCCGGGCTTCACAACTCTAACTCATCAGATACCCTGGGTCAACATTCTGCGAAATGGTGACAAGGTAAAAGATCAGTCGTGGAATGAAAGGCCTAACTCCAGTTAGACTTCATGAACACATGATTGCACATGTTGAAAATGCCACTTAAGTCATCTGGCAAATTGGTGACAAAGGAACTTTTGCCAATTCACGGAAAACTTCCTACCTCTGCTAAAAACTCTAGCGACCCTGTGACCACTCATTCGCCAAGTTGCCAGACCAACTAGCGAACCACCAAATCATCTTGCAAACTAGTGACAAGAAGAAAATATTGTCGGGCCGCCAAATATATATCCACGCTACCAAAAAAATCTTGACCTAGGCTCGCGTTCAAATCCACCATCCTGCCAGCTCGGACCAACCGAAAACCGCCATGACAGACCTGCCAATGAGACCACCAAGCAAATACAGATGGGCCCCAACACACGTGGCACCCTGTCACATGATCACATAGCCTAAAAATGGGCTATGCGAACATGCGACCACCTGTAGGCTGCTACCTTGCCATGCATAACCGCCACCGCACAACTCTGCAACCGCGTCACCAAACTGCCACCGCAACCGTCACCGTAAGGGGTTCATCGCATGATCACATAGCTAATTTTTAGGCTATGTGAACATGTGACAGCCATGAGACTACCACATCACCACCCTCTCTGCATCTCCCAGGCCCACCGACAAAATGCCATCACACCGCCATGGACACGTGTCGACCGGGTCGCATGATCGCATAGCCAAAAACTGGGCTATGTGATCATGCGATAGCCAATCACAGGCTGCCACATGACCACCTTTGATAGTAGGCCCATGATGAACACACCCATTGGCATCCAATCAGATGGTGGGCACATGATCGCATGGGGTGAGAATATTCCATGCCATCACACGCCGACCGTAGATCTTTTTATCTCTGACACCAGGCCTTGTTGACAAGTCTGACAAGTCACTGCCACATGGACCAATCGAACATGAGCCTTACCTTTTAGAGGATCAGATGGTTGTCACAAAAGCACATAGCCTTGACAAATCCTTCGCACTTTAATGACAACTGTTTGATGCTCTGACACCTCAAGACCCTCTACCCAATCGGAAAACCAGGTCCCACCACACATCACGCTTGCACACTAAGGCAAAGTAGATTGCAAGCCACTAAATAGAAACTGGGACCCACATGGCTAGGTGGCAAGTGGTCACATGATCACATGTCAGAAAAGTTTGACATGTGGCTATGCAACAACCAATAGGGAAGAAGCTAGACCCACCACACGGTCGGACATGCACAGTTAAGACAAAGTTGAAAACACACAAAGTTTTTGGTACCAAAAGACATGTGCATAAAGCTTGAAGGCAAGGGGTCAAAAACAATGCAAGTTTTTGGCAAAAGATTGAAAACACACAGGAATTTTGATGGACCGAAAGGTAACAGGGAAGCCAAAAACAACACGGGTTTTCGAAAAAACTGCATGTTTTTAACACTACGACAGATTATAAAGTTTGTTTCCCGTGGACCTTAGAAATTGAAAATCTTTTTGGGTTTTGCACATTAGGAGATGTGACATGGGTTAAAGCAAGGTGACAACACTAAAGAGCACAGGGCAGGACACTTAACAAAATCATGCAGGGGAGAGGCCAATTTTACAAGATTTTGCAATGACTGGAAAAATAGCCTAACAGTGGCTCTTTTTGGGGACATGTATCTCCTGTAGATACAATGAAGAAACAAAATCTACTGGAAGAGTAGACCACAAAATTTCGAACCAAAAACAACCCTAAGAGACCTAGGGAAGAATCCTAACTACTGCTCATGGAAAAAGATACTTCAAGAGAAGTAAAACTTTAGGAATTGTCCATGAACAGGCAATTCCAAAGTGCCACCAGTTAGATCTTTCAAAATATATGAATCAACTCCCCACTTGCTCTCAATTAGATAAGGGCCCGGCCAAATAGGATCAAACTTACCATGTCATCCCTTATCCTCTAATCTGGCATTCCACATCAGGACCAGATCATCAATTTCAAAACTCCTCTGAGTTGCTCTCTTATCAAACAAATTTTTACACTCTCGCTGCAAATTTTCATTTTTCTCATGTGCATCCCTCCTTATTTCCTCTAACTGGATTAGCTCATCCATTCTCACCCTCATCTCATCATTTAAATCTTCATCATATGCCTGGATGAACCTGTACATTTGCAACAAATTGTTCTGAGGTAATCTAGCACTTATCCCATATACCAGGTCAAATGGGGCACAACCTATGGCCTTCTTTATAGTCACTCTATCAGCCCACAATGCCCACCATAACTTTGAGTCCCATGCTTTCTTATTTTTTTCCAACACCCTTTTGAGGATCTTTATCAACCTTTTATTACTGGACTCAGCCTGGCTATTTCCTTGTGGATGATATGGGGAAGAAAATGAAATGTGTATCCCATAATTCTTACAAAAATCATCAATCTCCTGAGATCTAAAACACATTGCATTATCAACCACAATTGTCTCTGGGCAACCAAATCTAGTGAGAATATTCTGCATTACAAAATCAATTACCACTTTACTAGTAGCCCTTCTAGTGGGAATAGCTTCAACCCATTTAGTGAAATAGTCTGTCACCACTAGTATGTATGAATGTCCACCACTAGACTTGTTTGGAATTTCACCAATGAAATCAATACCCCACTTCTGAAAAGGGGCCTCAACTGAGACAGGCCTGAGTGGCAAATTCCCACTAAATTTCAACTTTCCTACAAACCTTTGGCATGCATCACATTTCTTCACAAACTGATGTGTGTCCTTAAAAACTGTAGGCCACCAAAATCTAGATCTAAGAATCTTGTGGGCTATGGTCTTTGCCATATAGTGTCCTCCACACACATCCTGATGCATTTCTTCCAATAGAGTCTTAGATCTTTCATGGCCCACACATTTTAGCAATACTCCTTCATTGCTTCTCCACCACAACTCACCATGAATAATGGCATACTTTGCTGACTGTAACTTGACAGTCCTCCTCTTATTTTCATTCATGTCAGGGGGGAGGAACAACTTGTGCAAGTAATTGATGACATCTTTATACCAATCACAGTAATCCATATCACAAATATATGGCCTCTCTTCCTCCTCTAGCATATTCACATGATTAGCAATCAGATTACTTTGTGTCATCAACTTTGCAAGGCCTAGGCCTCTCACCAATTTTGTAATCTGAATATCTATATTGAATTCTTGGATCCTGTTGATCCATCTACATCTCTTACCTGAGACCTCCTATTGCACTAGAATATCCTTGATAGCAGCATTAGGAACATAAGCAACCACCTTGGCTCCCACAAGATAACACCTAAAAGCCTTGACTGCTTTGACTAAGGCATAAGCCTGTTTCTCAGTGATATCATATTTCAATTCTACTGCATGTAAAGACTTGCTAAAAAATGAGATAGGTTGCTCATATCCATCTGAATTCTTTTGTAATAAGACTACGGCAACCGTATGATAAGAAGCAAAAAAAAAAATTTGCATGGGCTTACCATAATCAGGGGTCCTCAAAATAGGGGCATCTTTAATGGCCTATTTGATACTTCTGGAAGATTCATCTACTTCTTCATTCCATTCTACCTTTGCATCTTTTTTCAACATCCTAGAGATGGGAATACAAATTTCTACAAAATTTGTAACAAATCTTCTTAGAAAATTTACCTTCCCAAAGAAAGACTATACTCCTTTAACATTTCTTGGTGGTGAAAGCTTGTCTATTGCTATGACCCTTTCTGGATCAATTCCCACTCCATCCTTAGATGCAATATGTCCTAAGAGTTTTCCTTCTATAACACCAAAAGAACACTTCTTTGGATTCAAAGAAATCCCATACTCTAGAGCTCTGATGAAAATCTTTTCAAGGTGTTCACAATGCTGATCCTCCTTCTCTAAATATGCTGTAAGATCATCCTGGTATACCACTAAAAAATTGTTTATGAAATCAGCAAAAGCTACATCCATGGCCCTGTGAAAAGTTTCTCCTGCATTTGTCAGGCCAAAAGGCATCCTAACATAAACATATGTTCCCCAAGGAGTGGTGAATGCAGCCTTGAATTGTTCTGACTCCTTGACCATGACCTGATTATAACCAGAGAAACCATCCATCATGGACATTAACTCTGACCCTGTGACTCTCTGCAACATATTTTCCATATTAGGGAGACCATAGTTGTCTTTCAAAGAATTGACATTTAGATTTCTAAAATCAACACACAACCTAATGTCACCATTCTTTTTTCTAACTGGAACCAAGTTTGACACCCAAGTAGAATGCCTGATAGGCTTTATAATACTAGCATCCATCATCTTTTTGAGTTCATCTTGCATTTTTAGTGCCAAAGTAGGGTTCATAGGCCTTAATTTCTGCCTAAAGGGTTTAGTTCCTTCCTTTAATGGTATCTCATGTTGAAAGAGATCTTCTCTATATGCCTTCAAATCTTCATAAGACCATGTAAAGACATGCCTAAATTTTTTGAGAAGATCAATCAGATTTCTTCTAGTTCTTTGAGATAAACATTTACCCATGTAAATATTCTTTGGTTCTTGGCTTGTCCCCAGATTTACTTCCTCCAAATCACTTACCCTGTCAGCAAGTCTAGCTACACAAGCCCTCTCTTTATCATCAAATGCTCTCTCAAGAGCAACCAATCCCCTTGGGATCCTATTTGACTTCAATTGCAGTACCTCCTTCCCAAGGACACTCTCTTTTCCATCTTTGTTGTCTACATAGGTGCTGAAATCCATTTCCTGACCATCAAAGTGAGACTCACACTGCAAGAACCTCAAAATATCCTGATCATCAGAAAATACTTGCCAATTCTCAACATTATCCGGGATAGAAGGCCTGGACTTACACTTAATTTTGGATATCCCTGCAAAGGTAATATCCCCTGGCCTTAAGGCTATGTTTGCTAGTAAATCCGCCATCCTGTTCTGGCTTCTATCCACCCAATCAATACCAAAGGCACTGAAACATTCAATTTCATCCCATACAACATTCCTATATTGTTTCATCCTTTGGTTCTTTGATGCATACTTTGATCTAATCTGAGAAACTATTAACTCAAAATCACCAGTCACCCTAAGATGTTTGATCCCATGTTTTGATGCGTGTCTCAAACCAATCAATAGGGCCTCATACTCTGCAACATTATTTGTGCAAGAAAACAAGAGAGTGAAAGAAAACTTAAAAGTCTTACCACTTGGGGATATTAATAACACTCCTGCTCCAGCACCTTCTCTAGAACTTGCTCTGTCAAAATATAATGTCCATAGGACATTACCCTCTACCATGTTACTCTCATCATCAGCCAAAAGGACAGGCCTGACCTTCTCCTGCATCTCATTCCTCTGAACTTGGAATGAACCAATGTCAGTGTCAAAAAAACAATTCATGCTATCCTTTTCATTCTCCTCAATCATATGTGGGGTCCTGGCTTCCCTTGACACCTTCACACTCTCTCCTTCAATGTCAAAAGTGGCAAAGGACAAGTCACATTGAATACTTCCTCCCATGGAGGCACTCCACTTTCTAGATAACAACATTCCATTTTGAGGAGGAATGTCAACTACAAGAACACTCATAGTCAATTGTTTGTTAGGAAATGCAGCTAATTTATAAGGCAGAGCCTTAATGGTACCAACAACTGGCACTTCTCTTGAGTCCATAGCTTGGCATCTCCCATTAGGTGTATCAACCTTCAGTCCTAATGATTTCATGATCTCTGCAGGCATGCCAGTGTTTGATGCTCCAGAATCAATCATGCAGTTCTTCAATATTTTACCATCAATCTCAAGGGACAAAAAGAAAGGATCAACTATCCCTACTGCATTGTTTATAATATTTGTATCCAAGAAGATTTGAGGGATTTTAGAAACAATTTCTTCACTCTTACCATCAGGTGTGTCTTCCAAGGAAGCTACATGTTTGTCATTTCTACTCATTTCTTGGATTCCTGCAGAAGAAACACCATTTACCCAATTCAAGGCCTTGACCTTGTGTTCTTCTATTCTCATCATTTCCAAAAGTGGAACCTTGACAGTGATCTGTGAAAGCAACTTAGACATATCTATTGGAACATACTTCTGGCTATTCATGTCTTCTTCAAAAATAGTGACAACTTTATCTTTTGTGGACTTAGATTTGTCCTTGAGAGAGGATTCCTCTTCCTTCTGAAAGGTAGGAACAACCACATCTGATGTATTTGCTTTATTCCTAGGTGTTGTAAGAGGCATAATTTTCATTTTAATCTTCACTTGGTTTGCACCACAAGCATCCTTGCCCTTTTCTTCAAGTTGTTGTACACTATTTTCTATCCTCTTGATGAACATACTGCCTGGTTTACCAACTGCATTTCCAATTGTCCTATTTCTCAAGTTGTAGTTGCTTCTAGCTTGAGTGACCATGTCTGTAGTGATTTGAGCAATTTCTTCATTTGATGGTCTTCTTAAAGAAACTTGCTCCTCACCCCTTACTGCACCACATCCAACATCATCAAACTCTTCTTCTTGTTCATCATCAGTAGAGTCAGCTTCATCCCATGCATGTGAAGAAGTCATACCACATCCTTCCTTATCATACTGCTCCTCACCTTGGTTCTTTTGTAAGTTTACAGCAATGACACAATGCTCTGAACTGTGAGGAGAGTGACAAGTAGCACACCATGGAATATCATCAATCATGTTCATTGAATTTCTCTGCAAAGGATCAGAGATTCTTCCATCAGGCCTTTCTTGCTTGGTTGGGAGAATGGGCTTGCCATCTTTCCACTGAGTGTTGTAAGGATAATTCTGCATCCTTGGCTGTCTACTAAAGTTGTTTGGAGCTGACCTCTCCATAGTCACAGCCCTGTTGTTTCCCTTTTCTCCAGGCTTTAAACCTTCCAAAGCCTTTAAAATTTGTTTTAGATTGTTATCATCTTTGGGTTTAGAGTCAGCAAACCTTCCCATTTCTTTCTTACTCTACATTTGAGGCCTGCAATCATCTCTTCTTCCTATCTTTCCTGATATTCTTCTATTGCTCTCTATGTTGATAGCTAATTTGTAAGCCTCCCCAAGACTTCTAGGGTTCTTATCCCTCAAGAGATATCCCATCTTTGCATCAAAGGCATTCAAGTATGTCACAAGACATACTCTGTCATCTAATCTGAGAACCTGCAGGAGCCTATGCATAGCCTTTTGGAACCTTATATTAAATTCAAGGACCTCTTCATTCTAATTTTTCTTTATGTTATTGAATTCATTTAGGATAAAACCCTCATTTGTTTTATCTCCATAGTGTTCCTTGAAGCAATTTTTGAATTCATTCCATGACCCTATACTAGCATGGGGTAACCCTCTAAACCAATCCCTAGAATCCTCAATCAGGGATTGCACAAATAGCTTCATTATAACATCATCGGGCTCTATATTATAATCATCTATTACATCTATGAAATTTTTTAGATGTTCTTCACATGTGATGACATTATTTCTAGTAAATTTAGGAAGCTTCTTTCTAATTTCATCAGGGATTACATTAGGATAACCAGGAATACCAAAGAAGGTAAGTTGTTTGTACCTTTCATGAATAGGTGCTCCATGTAGTGGATCTATTCCTTGAGATGTAGATGTTCTTATGTTTGAACCATCAGGAACCCTAGCAGCACCCGGTACACCATTTGCTTGAGTTGCATTGTTACCCTAATTTCCACCTTGCCCTAAGAAGGAAGCAGCAACATGTGAAGGTCCTGAAGTATGCCTGAGAAAATCTATCTTCTTTCTAATTTCTACAGCAGAAGCCTCCAACTCTACTTTCTCTAGTTCTTTATCCAATATTTCTTTCTTCCTTCTAGCTATCTCCAAATCTGAATCTAATCTCAGTCCTGGATCTGATGTCCCATCAACAATAGCTTGTTCATTGATCTGAATCCCAATAGCCTTCTATTTTCCTTTATCTCTTGGTCTGGTTTCTCCACATATTTTTTAAATAATAGGTTGTTTGTCTACTCTTTCAGGCTCTAGGATAGAATTAATTGCCTCCAAATCCAGTAACTACCTCTTTAGATGATCAGCCCTTATCATGGCTTGTCTTACTTTATCCTCTTTATCCTTTTCTCTCTGCTACCTAATGGCAAGTTTTTCTTGAACTCTTCTTTCTAGTTTATAGACCTCCTCAAAGATCTCTTCTGATTCAGGGAGTGTAGTGTCTGACTCATCATCTCCCACTTGAAACTCTTCCTCATACTGGTTCAATCCCAAGTCAACAGCAGCCTCTTCATATTCTGAATTATCTTCTTCTTGACTAGGCCTGGACTGGATTTCTTGTCTGGTATCTTTCTTGTTTCTCCAAGTGTGAGAAACACCTCTTCTCTTCTTTCCTCCCCTTGTTTGACTAGGCCCAGAAGTCCCTGGAATGCCTTCTTCCATTATATCTTCAAGAGGCTTCTTTCTCTGAGATCTGGAACCTCTATAACTCATCTTGCAAAATAAATACTGACTAGTACTGCTACCAAAATTTTTGAGTCGCCACCCAAGTGTATTGGGAATATTACAATGAAATTTCTTGACTTCAGAAAATGCTCCAATAAGTTAGAGAGACAAGGGACAAGGATAACCCTATTTTTTCCTATGATGACCTACTGGTTAAGATGAACATACATAACACTTCCCCAGTAGATTCACCATCTTGTTGGTGTCAAAAATGATGCTTATGCTCATGAGGCTGTCAATATACCCTCAGATGGATCTTAGGAATGGTTAGCTCCAAAATTGTTGAGAGGTCTTAGGGTAATTGGACCAACTATAGGGACAAGACTACCCTCTTCTGCTTCTGGCTCTACAAAACCAATGCGGGTGCACCTAACCTAGTATAAAATAGACTTCATACACCAAGAACTAGGTTCATATAATAGATGACTGGATAGTAAGAAAGTGCTAAGTGTTAACCACACACTCGTTGACTCTCCATTACTATGGGTAGAACCACATACAACCAAATACTAAAAACTTAAGGAATGGTTCTTAATTTATGCTTTTGAGATCATAACAACAATAATCAGTATTTGTTGATAATGAGATAATCATTTAGGCCAGTGCCTCATCCATTAGGCAAGATCTCCTAGAACAAGAATGCTACACACACCAAACAATAGCTGAGATTCAAAGCCATAAACACACCTACAATCCCCTTTACTACTTATAAGATATCCTTACATAGACAATTAGATAGATCTATGTCCCATCTAAAGCATCATTTCATCTAATCTTGGATTAGAACTTAAGAATGGATACATACACATAAAACAATATGCAGAGAACTAGAAAGTTCAGAACCTATCTAAGTTGACACAAAGGAGAGATAAGAGTCATATATTTGTATTGAGTATGAAGAATCCTTGAGTATAAACAATCAAACTAGAGGAGTCAAGCTTGCAAATTACAGCTTAGACCTACAATTCTTTCTCTATCATCAACAAAATACCAAATGCCAAAATGTTACAATCCTGACTGGGCAGAAGACTCACAACCGGAAAAGTTTTAAAATCTAACTCCCAATGCCCCAAAATGATCATAAAAAATCCCTTTATACTAGGGTTACAATGCAAGCATAATGATCATTTCAACTCAAAAAAATTCAAATCCACCTAACCCCCCCAGGAGTTAACACAAACATGACAGGGGTCAAGCCGCAGCATGCAAGCTCAAACAGTCCAATTTCAATAGCTAACTAGCCCTGTACTAGTCCAAGTACCAAATTACCATCAAACCCCCAAGGAATCTAGCCAAATTGACCCTTGCAACACTTCAGGGTACTGTTTCATTTATTCCTTCACGGCAAGGCATTCCTCTGAAATGATCATGGCGACCAGGACCACATTGGATCGGCGGAGAAGATCAGTTTCACCAACTCGGGCCCTTCCTGTCATCAACTTCAATCCTTTGTAGTCGCTGGAAACGTCTCTGAGATTCAAATTTAAACTCCAACAACTAAGTCTTGGTGCCAGTAGCACATCGGCGGTCCTGATTCAATCGGAGATCAGCAATTATATCCTGACCGTAGATTTTCTCATCTTCCCCGGGCTTCACAACTCTAACTCATCAGATACCCTGGGTCAACATTCTGCGAACTAGCAACAAGGTAAAAGATCAGTCACGGAATGAAAGGCCTAACTCCAGTTAGACTTCATGAACACATGACTGCACGTGTTGAAAATGCTGCTTAAGTCGGAAAACTTCCTGCCTTTGCTAAAAACTCTAGCGACCCTGTGACCACTCATTCACCAAGTCGCCAGACCAACTAGTGAACCGCCAAATCATCTTGGGAACCAGCGACAAGAAGGAAATATTATCGGGCCACCAAATATTTATCCACACTACCAAAAAAATCTTGACCTGGGCCCATGTTCAAATCCACCATCCTGCCAGCTTGGACCAACTGAAAATTACCACGACACACCTGCCAATGGGACCACCAAACAAATACAGATAGGCCCCAGCACACGTGGCACCCTCTCGCATGATCGCATAGCTTGGAAATGGGCTATGCGAACATGCAACCACCCGCAGGCCACTACCTTGCCGCGCATAACCGCCACCGCACAACTCCGCAACCACGTCACCAAACCGCCACTGCAACCGTCACCGTAGGGGGTTCATCGCATGAGCACATAGCCAATTTGTAGGCTATGTGAACATGCGACAGCCATGAGACCGCCACATCACCACCCTCTCCGCATCTCCCGGGCCCACTGATGAAATGCCATCACACTGCCATGGACACATGTCGACGGGTCGCATGATCACATAGTCAAAAACTGCGCTATACGATCATACAATAGCCAATCACAAGCTACCACATGACCAACTCTGACAGCAGGCCCATAACGAACACACCCATCGGCATCCAATCAGACGGTAGGTGCATGATCGCATGGGGTGAGAATATTCCATGCGATCACACACCGACTGTAGATCTTTTTATCTCTGACACCGGGCCCCGCTGACAAGTCTAACAAGTCACCACCACATGGACCAATCAACCATGAGCCTTACCTTTTAGAGGATCAGATGGTTGTCGCAAAAGTGCATAGCCTTGACAAATCCTTCGTACTTTAACGATAACTATTTGATGCTCTGACATGTTAGAACCCTCTACCCAATCCGAAAACTAGGTCCCACCACACATTGCGCTTGCGCACTAAGGCAAAGTAGATCGCAAGCCACTGAACAAAAATTGGGACCCACATGGCTAGGTGGCAAGTGGTCACATGATCGCATGTTAAAAAAGTCTGACATGTGGCCGTGCGACAACCAATAGGGAAGAAGCTGGACCCACCACACGGTCGGACATGCACAGTTACGACAAAGTAAAAAACACACAGTTTTTGGCACCAAAAGACACGTGCATAAAGCTTGAAGGCAAAGGGTCGAAAACAACGCAGGTTTTTGGCAAAAGATCAAAAACACACAGGAATTTTGACAGACCGAAAGGTAACATGGAAGCCGAAAACAACACGGGTTTTCGAAAACAATGCATGTTTTTGACACTATGGCAAATTATAAAGTTTGTTTCCCGCGGACCTTAGAAATTGAAAATCTTTCTAGGTTTTGCACATTAGGAGACACAACATGGGTTAAAGCAAGGCAACAACACTGAAGAGCACAGGGCAGGACACTTAACAAAATCATGCAGGGGAGAGGTCAATTTTACAAGATTTTGCAATGACTAGAAAAGCGGCCTAACAGTATACTCCTTTCACTCTTTTACATTCTTTCATGAATTCTGAAGAAAAACCTAGTTCGCTTAGTGGGGGGAGGCCAGCCCATGAATCATCCCAAAAAATAGCTTGATCTCCCACACCCACATCCCATGTTAAATATTTACTGATAATATCTCTGCATTCTTTTATAAAATTCTAGATACGTGATCCTTTAATGTGAGACGAGGATCTAAATATATTGATGGGATCACTTTCAAGGATATATTTATTTAATAATATTGTTTCCCATTTACTACTTGATTCCTTATACATTCTCCATAAAAATTTAGCTCCAAGAGCCTAATTTTTCCAATGGAGATTTTTGATGCCCAGTCCTCCTTTTGAAATAGGTCTACATAAATTATCCCATTTTATGAGGGCAAGTTTTTTATCTTCTGAAGGGCCTTGCCAATAGAAATCTCTAAACATTTAATCTATGCAATTTTTCACATTAGTAGGGAGGGGGAGAATCGATAAATGGTATGTGGGTATAGCTGAAAGAACCTCTTTAATCATAGTAGTTCTCCCTGCTTTCGTTAACCATCTACCTTTCCAAGAGCTTTTTTTATTTTGTACTTTGGTGATAACTTGCTGCCATAATTTGGAGGATAAGATTCCTTTATCTAGGTCAATGCCTAGGTATTTACATGGGAAATTACCTCTTTTGTAACCCATCATATTACATATCTCTAATTCTCTTTTCAGGGAAGTGTTGATAAAGAAGATATCTGATTTGTTAGGGTTGACATGCTGACCAGATGCTTTCATGTATAGGTTTAAAATATTTTTAAATGTTCTGGCTTCTTTTTTGCTTGCATAATCGGGTAGGATCGTGTCGTCCATGAATTGTTGGTGCGTTATGTTTGGTACATTTTCTGCTGCCTTTAACCCAACAATTCCACCTTCCATTTGATTCTTGGTTATAGTTCTTCCTAGCGCCTCTTCCATAATTACATAAAGAAAGGGTGATATCATATCTCCTTGTCTAATTCCTCTGGAAATACCAAAAAACCCTTTTGGAGACCCGTTTATTAGAATTGAAATTTTAGGGGTTGAAATGCAGTTAAATATGAGGTTAATCCATTGTTTTGAAAATCCAAAAGCTTCCATACACTTACAGAGAAATCTCCAGTCTACTTTATCGTAAGCTTTTTGTATGTCTACTTTAATGAGCATACTTGGAATCTTAGTTATTTGGGCAGTATGGATTACTTCCTGTGCTATGATAATACCATCCAATATCGATTTGTTTGCTACAAAACCTATTTGTTCTTTTGATATTATATTGGGAAGAAGAGTTTTCAGTCTATTTGCTAGACATTTGGAGAGAATCTTGTAAATAGTATTGCATAGGGATATAGGTCTATAATCTGCTGGTTCCAAGCTTTTGTTTTTCTTAGGTATTAAGGTAAAGAATGTATTGTTTATTTCATTTAACAGGGATCCTAAGTTTTTGGTAGCTTCTACTGCTTGCCATACCTCCTCCCCAATGAAATGCCAACATTTCTGAAAAAAGCCAGCTTGGAACCCATCTGGGCCCGGGGCTTTATCTGGGTGGAGTTGGAATACTGCTGCTTTCACTTCTTCTAGGGATAATTTATTATTAAGCATTTTATTATTTGCTTCCATAAACAACTTTGGTATAGCTTTAAGCATTTTGTTTTGAGCTTCCATGTCTATGGCCTTTGTAATGTTAAGGAGGGTTTCATAGAATTACATGATTAATTTCAAGATTTGCTCCAGGTTGTCAGTGAAATGATCTTTATCTATCTTAAGTTTAGAAATTCTGTTGATACTTCTTTTGAAATTTGTGGTGTTATGAAAAAATTTAGTGTTGCTGTCCCCTTCTTTTAACCACGTTTCCCTTGATTCCTGTTTCCAAAAAATCTCTTCTTCAAGGAGGATATCATTGTACTTATTCATTAATTCTTTTTCTTTGTGATAACTCTATTCATTCATTCCTTGTGTAATTACTATATTATTAAGGTCTGCTATCTCTTTTTCTAACTTATCTTTCTCTTCAAAGATATTATTAAACTTACTTTTATTCCATTCTAGTGCTTTGTTCTTGATAATTTTTAGTTTTGCTATTTAACAAAACATTTTGGTTCCTTTAACTAAAATTTGGTTCTACCAATCCTCTAGGAGATTAATGAACTCTAGGTTTTGAAACCACCTAAATTTGAATTTAACTGGATTCCTGGATGGTTTCGAGTTTCTATAATAGATAGTCCTATCAGGAAATGATCTGATCCTGCCTCGGGAAGGATTTCTACTACATACAACTGATTAAAATTGTCCGAGTTGGTTCTAATAAAGAACCTATCCAGTTTTTTTGCAATGTGACTAAAACCCTCTCTTCTATTATTCCATGTGTAAACCCCATTGTTTGTGTTAATACTAATTAAATGGTTATCTGTAGCTCATTTGCTAAAGTCCTTTAAGGCTTGGGATTCAAATTTAAAGCCTCCTGACTTTTCCTCTAGACTTAGGATTGCATTAAAATCTCCTCCAATAAAGATAGGGGTGCTTGGATTATTACTCAAAAAGAGGTGTATCTCTTGCCACACTCTCCTTTTATCTACGTTTGGAGTGGGACCGTAAACATTGATTAGGAAGAACTTTAGATTAGATTTATAGCTTTGGATGTCAAGGGCCATCCAGTTACTATTCTTATAAATAAGTGCAGCTGAAATTTTATGGGGGTCCCAAAGTGTTGCTAGCCCACTAGAGAGACCTATAGAAGGTATGAATTCTGATTTCCATATGCCTAGTTTCTTACTAACTTTAGCGTATTCTAATGAATTAAGTTTAGTTTCCTGTAGTAGAATAATTTCAGATTCGAAGGTTTTTAGGTATCTTTTTATCAGTCTCTGTTTGTTAGGGGCATTTAGGCCCCTAACATTCCAAGTAGTGACTTTCATTGTTGTTTGGGAAGGCACTTCCCTTCCCTGTGTTCAGTACATCAGCTATCTTTTTTTTATTTTCAGTGTTGCCATCTAGCGCTCTTAGTTCTACTGCTAATTTCCTGCCTCTTTTCTTTTTTAATTTATTAATGTTAGGAGTACTTAGGCTGCCTCTAGTTAAGGCTATACCCAATTCTCTATTTTCATTAGTTATTCCAAAAAGGCCCTCAATCACATCTTTAACCAATGCAGAATCTCCTGCAGTTTCAGTTATTGAATTATCCCAATTATCATGGCTATTTAGTTTATCCTCTATAATTGCATAGGGTTCATTTCTATCTATAAGCTCTTTACCAAAAAATTCTATTATATCTTCTTCTTTCCCTGCTAGATCCACATCTAGGGATTCTAATTCTAGAGGGATTGCGATAACTTGTGTCACCCCTTTTTCATTAGTAGGTTCATTATTTGTCTTTACTTTTTGTATTTCTTGATCTTCTGTCTCTTTAATAATATCTAATTGATCCAAATCATTTCTTGATGTTCCTGGAGGGGCTATGTTTGAGCCTTCCTTCCTTGAGGGTGGAGGGTAGGAAGGCTGAGTCTGTGTAAGGTCCTTATCCTTGTATTCTTCCAGAATACATTCCTGGATTTGCTTAATTAAGAATTCTTTTTGCATTTTTAATTCGTCGAAATCACAAATCTCTTCTAAGAACATGTCCATCAAATCATCAATTAATGATTCTCCTAAGTAGTTTATAATTTGATTGACTTCCTCTTCAGTTTTATTTGCCTGATCTACTATTTCTTCTATATTGTCACAATCAGGTTTTTGGGTTTGTTGTGTCTGTATCTCAGTCCCATTACCTTCGAGTTGTAGATGGATGTTATTTCTAAATAAAATATATATGAATCTAGAAACATGTCTAAATTTAAAATTTTCACAAATATGTCTAGATGGATGTTATTTTATGTTATGGACAGAATGCCAAGGATAGACATAAAATCCTATGATTTTTGTGATGAAGGCTAGGAGGACCTATTTCTAAATCCTACCTAGAAAATAAAGCCATGAAAGAGGGAAATTAAGGAGAATCCTCAGGATCCTAACCCTAATTTCACCTAGAATGAAGAAATCAAGTGCAGGGAAGAAGTGCAAAGCGAGGAGAAAGCCAAATACATGCAAAGACCCAATGAAGGCACTCAACATGACCCCAAACCACTTACTCGGAGGGTTAAATGCTCTTAACATGGAAGTGATTCCATTTTAAGATGATAGAACCTTAACCCCTAGCAATGGACCCACATTAAATGCAATTTAAGGATTTACCATTCCGAAATTGGAAATGGCCGACCCGGAGGATGGAAAACAAATATCTCTAAAACTTGACACCTAGAAATCATGGGAATTTGAAATTTGAATTATGGGTCAAGGACGAGCTTGACTCCATGCTAGGTTAGAGTCAAGGTCAACTTTGACCCTCAAGGTCAACTTTGACCTTGAGGTCAAAAACCTCAGGACCTTAGCCCATACTTTTAGGAAATGCAGAAGTATACTGACAATAGAGATTGAAGGAAGCAAAATGAGGAGAACAAGTCAGATCCGAGCAAAGGGTTGATTCAAGGTTCTTGACATGACCCAAACCATTCACTCAGAGGGCTAAACATTCTTAACATGGAAGTGCTTCCATTTAAAGATGATACAGATAGTAACAAAGTAATTTGCACCTACATAAGAGGTTACCTTCGTAGGGCCGAAAACATCAAAGTGTATTAGCTCCAATGGCGTGGTCTTCTTATCATGTCCATCCTTCAAGAAGCTGACCCATTTTTGTTTTTGATGAAGACAATGTTCACAAAACTCTAGATTTGTAGATTGAAGACCTGAAAGTTATTCTCAGTTGAGCATAACCTCAAGTCCTTTCTTGCTTGTGTGGCCTAATCTTTGATGCCAAAGAGTCACATCACTACTCACAACAGTCATAACAGCTCTGACCTCACTAGTGGTTTCTAAAATATAGAATCTACCTTCTTTTTCTCCTTTTGCAATCACAAAGGAGCCTTTAGATACTTTTTATGTGTGTGTGAGAGTGGTGAGAAAAACTTTTGTGCATAGCTAACTTAGGGAAATCAGATTTCTCTTTAATTTGGGAACATGTTGTCTGTCTTTTAACAACCATTTAACTTCTCCATATAGCTGCATAACAAAATCACCTTTTCCAATGATTTCACAAGCTTTGTTGTCACCCAAATATATATGTCCAAAAATACCTTCTTGGCAATTTGTGAAAGCCTCTGTGCAAGAAGCAGCATGAAAGGAAGCACAAGATTCAATTACCCATGAATTTGATTTTGTGTCAGTGGTTGATAGTATTAGGATACCCAGATCCTTATCATTATTTATGTTTTCTTTGATGAACTACAACTAATTTAGAATCTAATTGAAGATCTATGATTTGAGATCACTGAGTTGCTGATTAGATATGTAAGATGATTAAATTAGTAATATGTTATCATTGATGTCAACTAGTTTTGACAACACTTATGTTGTAAGTTATAATACCTAAATATCTGTAGAAAGAAGAAAAAGAGATGAAGAAGAGATATATCTGCATTGAGAAAGATGGATATGACAAATGAGGATAAGTAATACATTGGGTAACTTATTGATGAGTCTATGACCTTATGTTATTGACTTGATTATGTTGCATTCATCTATGATGAGGAAAAGAGCAAAATGATAGAAAGTAGTGTGATCGGTTGATGAAGCATTTCAGTATACACTGAGCAGTGTAGTGTATACCAAGAATAGTATAAACTGAGCTTGTGTTCATCGATGTATTTCTTTGTTAACCGAGCTGGAAGAAAAGAACTAAATGATCAGTTTAGTCAATGGAAGTTGATGAGCTATAAAGTACCTCGAAATCAGAGTTGGAGATATAGTTTGTTATGAAGATCAATGACTAACAAAATTCAAAGAAGATCTAAAGGAAGGAAACAAAATGTGTTACTGACACATCAGCCGAGGAAGGTTTAAGTGAAAAAATGAACCGAGAATAAGCAGCAAA
This sequence comes from Chamaecyparis obtusa, assembly GCA_027943335.1. Classification (NCBI taxonomy): domain Eukaryota; kingdom Viridiplantae; phylum Streptophyta; class Pinopsida; order Cupressales; family Cupressaceae; genus Chamaecyparis; species Chamaecyparis obtusa. Next base: position 156,078 of record BSBK01010303.1, on the reverse strand, counting down.
ATCTGATGGATGAGAAGAAAATGTAAGTGTCAGTTTTTGGATTCGATTGTGTAGCCTTTTTTAAACATCAACGTTTCAGATCATACTACATGATCCATCATCAGGATGCTGCTAGAGAGAAAGGAAGCATCATCCTGATGATGGATCATGTAGTATGATCTGAAACGTTGATGTTTAAAAAAGGCTACACAATCGAATCTAGAAACTGACACTTACAATATTATGGATTGTGGAAATCTAATGGATCGAGAAGAAAATGGTTTACTTGTCTATTTTAGAGACTAGGGTTTCATTATGAAACTTATGCCAGATTAAGGAGACTACAGAACTATCACGTGAACAAGCTTCATGCATGCTTGATCAGACTAGTTAAGGAGAACCGAATTGCAAAGATTATCGTGCGTCAGAAAGCTATTACCAAGAGACAAAATGTCATTGATTATTGTTGAAACTAAATTGATATATTGATCAGAGGATTTGAATGAGCATAATATAGATCTAAACATCTACAATAGAACTTTTATTGTAATCAGATCATCTATTGTTACAGTTTAACCATTGTAATCAGATAAAATCTCTTAATCGAGTGGACTTGAAAGTCTTGTAATGTCATTCATAGAATGTACATTTGTTATCCTGTCAACCCCATAGAATGCTGGTTAGACAATAACGATTGGTTTAAAATCCTCTAACAAGATCACACCTCATAGTGTGTTTTGTAACCTTTAACAGTGTTGGGTCTTCACCGACCTCACTTTAGAAGAGTGAACAATTTTTGGATTGCCGGTCCCAGGTGGTTTTTCCCTTAACAGGGTTTCCACGTTAAATCTCTTGTATTATGTGTTCATTGTGGTGATTGTTTAATTGTCATACTTTACATATTGCATATTGGATTTGATTGGTAATTGCTTTAAGTTATTGACTAGTAATTGGTAAAAGCACAAACAGAATAGTATTTTATGTTACCGAGTTGCATAAGTTTAAGTAAATTATTTTTGGATATACATTTTGTAGTTGGGACTATGGATAACTGATTCACCCCCCTCTCAATTATTATAACAATTGGTATCAGAGCATTGGTTGCTTGATATAAGATGCTTTGGTTGCTCGGAACAGAGTTTTAAGGACTTCAGCACAAAGATCTCAAGATGTATAAGAGGGAAGTGCCAAAGCTAAACAAGGATAACTTCACAATATGGAAAAGTAGGATGAAGCTGCATATATCTGGAATTAGGAATTCTTCTCTCACTCTAATGGAGAATGGCTACATTTCCCTAGCCACTACACCTTTGATCCTTGATCAGTTAAGAGACAGACATGAGCATAATGTCACTATTATGGAGATTGTTGCTACTCTGACAGATGCCAAATTTGAAGATATCAAAGGATGTACTACTACTAAGGATATGTGGGATAAACTTGCTCAAGTTTATAGTGGTGATGTAAATGTCAAAAGATCCAAAGATGAAAGTTTAAGAGGAAAATTCGATGATATGAAGATGAAAGAAGGTGGAAACATAGTGTAGTACACAAATCAGATAAAGGAAGTTGTTAATGCAATAAGAGGATTTGATGGTGTTATTGATGAAGACACTATGGTAAGAAAAATTCTTGGAACCTTATTACTAGTTTATGCAATCAAAATATATGCAATCCATGAAATGAGATCTACACATGGTAATACTCTCACTCTTGACAATCTGATTGGTAAACTTACTACATTTGAGCTTAACAATTATGATAATAATGTTGTACCGACTGTCGAGTCTGCTTTCATGACTTCTCTGAAGATTGGTAAGTCTAGTAGTAAACATGATGATAACGATGACAATACTAATGATGAGCTTGATGAGCTTGAAGCTCTAATGGCCAGAAGATTACCTAAAGGTAAAGGTAGATATAAGGGTAAGTTACCTTTAGCATGTTTTAACTGTAAAGAAGTTGGTCATATTGCTGCTAGATGTCCAAATAGGAAAGAAGATGACAGAAACAAAGACTAATCTAGTGAAGGAAGCTATGGGAGAAGGAACAACAGAAGTTACCGACACTACAATAGAGACAACCAAGACAATAGTGATAAAGGTAAAAAGGTATGTTACATTGCTGAAGAAGATGATACTGACACTGATTCAAATGATGATGTAGAAGTAGTATTTGTTGCTATGAAGGATGATTCTGAGGAAGAGGAAAAACATGTAGAAACAACACTGATTTCTAAAGTTAATAAAAATGATACATGGATCATAGATAGTGGCTATACACATCACATGAATGGTGATGATGAAAAATTTGATCACCTTGAGCAATACAATGGAGGATCTATTAAAATGGGTAATGATACACCTTGTATGGTTAGAGGTAAAGGATCCCCGATGATAAATGATAGAATCAAATGTGAAAATGCTTATTGGGTGGAAGGACTAAACTATAACTTTCTAAGTGTGGCACAACTGAACAATTTAGGTCATCGAGTTGCTTTTGAGAGCAAGAAAGTAAAAATATTTGATGATGCAGGAAGACTTGTTGGAACAAGAGCACAAACGAAAGGTAATCTATTTTATCTTAACAATGATGAGTCTTCTTGCTTAATGATGAAAAGTGAAGATGCTTGGTTGTGGCATAAAAGGTTATGTCATGTGAACTTTGATAACCTGATTAAGATCAGTAAAAAGAAAAAGGTTAGAGGTCCGCCTAACTTACCTAAGCCTAATCATGTTATGTGTCATGAATTTCAGAAAGGTAAAATGACAAAATCTAGTTTCAAAAGAAAAGATTATTCAACAAAGAAAATACTTGAGTTAGTTCACACCGACCTATGTGGTCCCATGAGAACTCAGAGTTATTGTGGAGATGGATATTTCATTCTTTTTGTTGATGATTATACTAGATTAATGATAGACATGTTCTTGAAGGAATAATCAGAGGCATTTAAGATGTTCAAGTGATATAAAGAAAAAGTAGAGAAGGAGACTGGTAAAGAATTGAAATGCTTGAGATCTGATAGAGGAGGTGAATTTATCTCTGATTTTAATAACTTTTGTTATGAGCATGGTATTAAAAGACAAGTCTCTGCACTGAGGACACCTCAGCAGAATGGCATTACTGAAAGGAGGAATATGTCAATTGTTGACTGCACAAGGACATTGATGATAGAAAAGAATGTAGCTTAGATATACTAGAGAGAGGCTATCAACATAGTTGTTTATGTTTTGAACCAAGTATAACTGAAGAAGGACACTAACAAGACACCCTATGAGTTATGGTTTGGACACAAACCCACTGTAAGTTATTTCAAAAAATTTGGAAGTAAATATTTTATTCTGAAAGATGAAAGAAACAAGAAGTTTGACTCAAAAGGTGATGAAGGGATATTTCTTGGATATTCCAGTAAAAGAAAAGCATACAAGTGTCTAAATAGAGTTACTAATAAAATGATTGAAAGTACTAATGTTCAGGTTGATGAGTTTGATGATAAGAATGCAGAAAAGAACTGGAAGACTATAGTAGATTCACTTACATTGAACAACCAGAGTATCTATTGAAGCCACATACAATGACAACCGATGAGTAGGAAAACAATACCAAGGAATAGGAAAGAGAAACCGATGACTAGGAAGGACCTACCGAGCAAGCAAATGAACCTGCACAGGATGAACAATAGAGAAGAGATCAAGTACTAGCAATATTTTTTTGGAGACATCATCCTAAGACATAGATCATTGGAGACAGACAAGTTGGCATGATGACAAGGAGTAAGACAAGACAAGGTACATATTTAGTTTGTGAATATGAACTGAAGAATGTAAAAGTTGCATTGGAAAATGAAGAATGGGTTAATGCAATGAATGAATAAATATAACAGATGGAGAAGAACAAAACCTAGAGTTTAGTACCCAGACCTAAAGATAAGAACGTTATTAGTACTAAATGGATATTCAGAAACAAGCTAAATGAAAATGGAAAGGTAACAAGGAATAAAGCTAGATTGATATGCAAGGGATATGCACAAGAGGAAGGAATAGATTATGGTGAGACTTTTGAACCTGTTGCTAGATTAGAAGGATTCAAAATGTTACTTTCATATGCTGCACACAAAAAGTTCAAGTTTTACCAAATGGATGTTAAATCAGCTTTTCTGAATGAGATACTTGAAGAAGTCATCTACATAGAACAACCAGAAGGGTTCGTTGATCCAGACAATAAAGATATGGTATGTAGATTACATAAATCTTTATATGGTTTAAAACAAGCACCGAGAGCCTAGTATGAGAGGCTGCATAATTATTTGTTGAGTATTGGAATGTTTAGAACTAGTGAGAATAGCAATCTATACATGAAAGGAAATTCAGATGATACTATCTTGATTGCTAAGATATTTACGGATGACATAATATTTGGAGGACAAGATCATATCTATAAATCATTTGCTAGTGAAATGAGAAAAGAGTTCGAAATATATATGTTTGGAGAGATTAAGTTCTTTCTAGGCTTACAAGTGATTCAGCAGAATGATGGTATATTCATCACATAATCCAAATATATCAAGGAAGTACTGAGAACATTTGGCATGGAAGATACTAAACTTGTTGGAACACCGATGGATACTGGATGTAAACTGACTAAGGAAGATGGAACTACCGAGGTAAACCAGACACTGTACCGATCCATGATTGGTAAGTTAATGTATGTAGTTCACGGTAGACTAGATATAGCACATGTTGTTGGGATAGTTGCTAGATTTTATGCAAGTCATAGGGAGTCACACATGGTTTCTACAAAGAGAATCCTAAGATACCTGAAGAAAATAAAGGATTATGGATTATGGTATCCTAAGGAAGGCATATTTGAACTTAAAGTCTACATCGATGTTGATTGGGCTGGAAATGTGGATGATAGAAAGAGTACCACCAGAGGAGAACTCTTCTTTGGTGAAAGACTTGTTACATGGACAAGTAAGAAATAGTCTTGCATTTCTTAGTCTATAGTTGAAGCAGAGTATGTTGCTATTGCTACTAACTGTTCAAATATTGCATATATCAAGCAAGTGTTGGAAGGTATGAATGAGGTAATCACTGAGCCAGTGATTATATATTGTGATAACACTAATGCAATTAATATTTCAAAGAATCCAATGATGCACTCTAAAACCAAGCACATATATATTAAGTATCACTACTTAAGAGAATAAGTACAGGAGAAGAAAGTCAGGTTAGACTTTGTTACATCTAAAGAACAACTTGTAGACATATTTACCAAGCCTCTACCGAAGGAAACTTTTGAATACTTGAGGACTAGAACTGGGGTCCATCCCCTATCTACCAGTCACTACTACAATCTGGATGTTGCATTAGCCTAATCTTATCAGAAGATCATTCATGTTGATGCAACATAATTCACACTTTGGATCCTATATAAAGTTGTGAAAGGTTTGAAGAACTGGAACAGATTGGCATATCAGTATATAGAGATACAGATAATGCACCAGACAATAGAGAGTTGCATGGCTAATACATAGTTGTATGTTTATGTGTTTCTTTGGCATTTTTGTCAAAGGGAGAGATAAACAATATGAAACAATATGGAACTAAGGAGAACACTGAAACATCTATCTAAGGGAGAGATCTAGAAGTAAGGGAGAGCATTGAAGATCAGTTACTAAGGACAAAAGAAAGAATATGAGAGCTGAAAAGATCATATCTACAGAAGATAGTCTACACCTACAATGTTTTTAAGTAACGTAGTGATTAAACATATTAAGCTAGGGAAAGCTTACACCGAGTCACAAAATTTATTCGCAGAGTTGTAGAATATATGTTTGGTATGTTTATGGAACATTTTCATATTTCTTATGTTGCCATCAATGCCAAAGGGAGAGATTGATGAACTACAATTGATTTAGAATCTAATTGAAGATCTATGATTTGAGATCACTAAGTTGCTGATTAGATATGCAAGATGATTAAATTAGTAATATGTTGTCATTGATGTCAACTAGTTTTGATAGCACTTGTTGTGTAAGTTACAATACCTAAACATCTGTAGAAAGGAGAAAAAGAGATGAAGAACATATATATCTACATTGGGGAAGATGGATATGACAGATGAGGATAAGGAATACATTGCATAACTTATTGATGAGTCTATGACCTTATGTTATTGACTTGATTATGCTGCATTCATCTATGATGAGGAAAAGAGAAAAATGACACAAACTAGTGTGGTCGATTGATGAAGCATTTCAGTATACACCAAGTAGTGTAGTGTATACCGAGCATAGTATAAATTGATCTTGTGTTCACCGATGCATTTCTTTGTTAACTGAGCTGGAAGAAAGGAATTAAATGATCAGTTTAGCCGATGGAAGTTGATGAGCTGTAAAGTACCTTGAAATCAGAGTTGGAGATAAAGTTTGTTACGAAGATCAATGGCTAACAAAATTCAAGGAAGATATAAAGGAAGGAAACAAATCATGTTACTGACACATCAGTCGAGGAAGGTTTAAGCGGCAAAATAAATGGAGGAGAATAAGCGGCAAAATCTGATGGATGAGGAGAAAATTGTTTACTTATCTATTTAAGAGACTAGGGTTTCATTATGAAACTTATGCCAGAAGAAGGAGATTGTAGAACTATCATGTGAACAAGCTTCATGCATGCTTGATCAGATTGGTTAAGGAGAACCAAACTACAGAGATTACCAAGTGTCAGAAAGATATTACCGAGAGACAGTAAGTCATTGATTATTCTTGAAACAAAATTGATATATTGATCAGAGGATTTGAATGAGCATAATATAGATCTAAACATCTACAATAGAAGTTGTATTGTAATCAGATCGAACCTACTATTATAGTTTAACCATTGTAATTAGATAAAATCTCTCAACCAAGTGGACCTGAAAGTCTTGTAATGCCATTCATAGAGTGTACACTTGTTATCCTATCAACCCCATAGTGAATGCTGGTTGGACGATAACGGTTGGTCTAAAATCCTCTAATAAGGTCACACCTCGCAATGTGTTTTGTAACCTTTAACAGGGTTGGGTCTTCACCGACCTCACTTTAGAAGAGTGAATAATGTTTGGATTGCCGGTCCCAGGTGGTTTTTCCCTTAACAAGGTTTCCATGTTAATCTCTTGTGTTATGTGTTCATTGTGGTGATTGTTTAATTGTCATACTTTACATATTGCATATTGGATTTGATCGGTAATTACTTTAATTTATTGACTAGTAATTGGTAAAAGCACATACATAATAGTATTTTATGTTACCGAGATGTAGAAGTTTAAGTAAATTGTTTTTGGATATACATTTTATAGTTGGAACTGTGGATAATTGATTCACCTCCCTCTCAGTTATTCTAACATGCTTCACTATCCAACACCCGTTCTTATGCCTTCTTGTATTTTCTACAATCCTTCTTGACATGTCCAAGTTTGACACAAAACCAACAGTCGCCTTCTCTACCTTAGGACTCCTATCTTCTTGTAGATTTAGACCTGTTATTGTGATTATTTCAGCCTCTATTCTAACTTCTTCCCCTATTTTTGATACTCACCATTGTTAAGGCTTCACTTGTTGAAGACTCTATTTTCTTTCTTCGCATGTCTTCACTGAGAAGAGTCATTGAAACTTCATCAAAGGATAACTTCTTCAAGCTTGACGCTGAAATGTTGATGGCTATTACAACTCCATCCCAACTATTTGGAAGAGAACATAATAAGATACCAACCTTGTTCTCATCATCTTGTGTCATGCCAACTGAATTTTCTTGGTTGATCAAGGTATTGAATTCATTGAGATGATTCGTTGTAGTTTTACCTTCTCTCATCTTGAGTTTGTAAAAATTCTTCATGATGAAGACTTTATTTGCAGTGGATGCCATTGCATATGTGGCTATGAGATTATCCCATAACTCCTTTTTGTTTCTTCATTTGCAATATTGTACAAGACATTATCATTTAGAGAGAGGAAAATTGTTTTCTTAACCTTCTCGTCAAGGGTTTACCAATTTTTATCACTCACTGTGCTAGGATTCTTTGTTTTTCCCCCAAGTGCAAGGGATATAATTTTCTTAATTAGCAGCGATTCCATCTATATCTGCCATATCCCAAAAATTTTCCTTGAGAACTTCTGCACCCTCAAATCTTCCATGACTTTGAAAATTCTTCACCAAATTCCCAATTAGTTGTTCGACTAGCTCTGTTAACATTTGTTGAGCTGGAAGAAAAAAGGAGTAAAACCAAAAATGAAGAACATATAATAAAAAAAGAAACAATTGAACATAGTATTTATTGTGGTTCAAAAAAATTTCCTACATCCACACTAAGCAGGGGATTTGTATTAATATTCAGAAAAATTGATTACAAAGGAATACAACAACAACAACATATAAAGGTTGTTCACTTAGCAAGAAGTCCAATAGCCAACGCAGAGGAAAATAGAAGTGTCTGTTGGCCTTCAACCTTACAATAGACTACTGGCACAAGTATGGCATAGACTTTGACCAACATAGGAACCATGTGGTGGCGATATCATGGGTGCCAAATTGAAATGACTATAGCACAAAAGGAGGAATCATGACTGACAACCTATGCAAATTTCCTTTTCTTGAAAGAATAGAGATATTGAGCATGAGAATTATAGGTAATCTTCCTTCATGTTTGGGAAATCTCCATTATCTTCAAGAATTAACTATATAAGGCAGTAGGTTGGGTGGGGTAGTACCCCTTACCATTTGTATGCTCAGAAATCTGACTTACCTCAGTCTTCAACAAAATCAACTGGGTGGAAGCCTCCCATCTTGTTTTAGCAATCTTTCTTCTTTGAATACTCTTTGTCTTTCAGACAATCGATTGAGTGGCCAAATTCCATTTACATGGGGTGATCTCCCTTTTCTTTCTTTCTTGAATGTTTCAATCAACAAATTGAATGGGACTCTTCCCTTGTCATTTGTAGGGTTGTCCTCCCTTACTATACTATCTGCTAATGGAAATAGATTCAATGGGATTACCCCTTCTTGGGGCTTACCATCCTCTATTCAATATCTCTCCTTCTCATTAAACAACAAGCTCACAATTTCAAAGAACTTTTTCCATAACCTTACCAAATTAAACAAGTTGTCACTATCCAATTGCACACTAAATATCAATACATCTTGGATTCCCAACTTTCATCTTTCTAAGTAAGAACTTCTATCATGTCAGATGGATGGTCAAATTCCACCATGGATTTTAACTCAGTTTTCATTGTATTCCTTGAAATTAGCTAACAATGGTCTTGCTGGAGAAATTCCCTCTTGGCTATGGGCTATGGAAGCTTCCTTTGATGAACTAAACATCTCACATAATCATTTGCTCGGGTCTACTTTTTCTAATGGTCCAATTTCTGGGATAGGAATCTTAGATGTGTCTAGCAATGCATTAAGTGGAAATATACCTCCCAAATGGCCAAGTCTAAGAACACTAATTGTGGGGCCTCCTCTTCAATTGATGCTCAATGATAATTTTTTTGCTGACAACATCCCTCCAAGCTTGTGTAACTCATCTCTATGGTTACTATTACATCTTGAAAACAACAAGTTTGATGGAATGATTCTTTGGTGTTTGATTGAGGATAGATCAAGGATTTATGAGTTAAATTTAGGAGCTAATAATCTGGAGGGAAGGATACGTGAATGGTTAATCTTCTCATCTAGTATTGAGTACTTGGTGGTAAAAAATAATCAGCTCTACGGAACCTTTGTTCCCTCATTTACTAATTATACAACTTTACAAGTACTTGACTTTATAGATTATGATATATTTTAAATGAACAATTTTTTCTTTCCAATTCTTCTAGTTCTCCTATCCTACTACTGTTGAGCTATATTTCTTGAAGAAAGTATTAAATATCCTCCTAACTCTATTTTTGGTCCTTCGTTGCAGTTCTTGTTAGTCTAGGCACCCAACACTTGTGTCTATCATAGTTTGCATTGAATTGTACATCCAATTCCTCTCTATATCATTGTTCCATATCTACCTTAATATTTTAGTTATTCCTTCTAGATTTTTGTTTTCAATACAAATTCAATCATATTGCTATAATCACCCTATACTACATACATACACTTCATAATTTCATATCTTTTACAACAAGGAAATGTAATAAAAAAAAAACTTGTTTTCATATTAAGGATAGTAATTACGCCTATTTGTGTCCCAATGTTATAAGAGTCCTTTGAGATCGAGCTAGGTTACATTGATATCACTAAGAGGTTTCAATTCTTGTTTTTTTTAACCTACCAAAGAGATTGGGACTTCCACTTTTTTCCAAATCTCTTACCTTCACATTTTTTTTATATATTTGTAGAAACATTCCCATATTTCTCTCTTATAATGTCATATACTTACTAAAATGCAATATAAATTTAAGAGATTTTAGTGATTTCATGCAAATCCCATCATCTCTCATACATGCCATGCTTATTACTCACATGATTCTAATATTTGTAGCCATCACTTTTTATTAACATTTTTGCAATATATAATCAACCTCTAACAATACACCTTACTACTTATTTGACATGTCTCATGTGTCTATGGTCTTATATGAATTATCACTTATCCTAACATATTATTAGACACCATTATATATCATTTTTCAAATTCTATCAAGATTCCATAAATTGATTTAAGACCAAAGATTATCCAATAAATATAAGCATAATATCAAACTAATTGAAAACTTATAGATTATGTCTAAAATGTCAATTTTGAAAGAAAATAATACTACATATAAAGTTTTATACTATACAATAAAATCAAGATTAAAATTAATTTCCATAAAAAATAAGTAATAAAATGCTCATAATTAGTATATACAATGCTCAGAATTACTATATAGCATTTTTTATAACTATATCACAATTTCAATAAATCACAAATTTAATTTATTGAAACTATTTCATAAATATATCCTAATAAATTAATTATTTTAAGAATTTAAAACGTTTCAAACATCAAAATTTTAACAATTGTCATCTAATATATTAATTGTTTAATCTTGTAACCATTTCACATTATTACTGTAAATCTCTTGGAAGACAATCTTAAAATGAAAAGAACCAGATTATATATTATTGAATAATAAAGCCGTAGACATGAAAAGCCTCAACGATAATTCCTTACAGAATATTTTGGAAGGCAGGCATACAATAATATATTCACAAGGTCTGACAGAGGATCACCTTCCAGACACTATATATGCCATGACAGTATACATTTGTATTTTTATTATTGTTGATATTGCACCCTAATACCTTAAAGCTAGATTTTAAAAAATACAATACATTGCTAACATGTATAAGGAAGTTCTAGACTCGAGACTCTAACAGCTGCGGCATAGTTTTGCTTGATCTTCTTAGCCTAAGAACCCTTCATAATCTCTTATTACGGATGGAAGTAAGCAGCTTCTTCAAAATCTTGTCAGCCCACTTGAAGTATTTCTTCCTCCATGTAACGCCCCGCCAGGAGACCCAAGAGAATTACACTAAAATTATACTAAGTTATGCAGCATTTTTTTTTGTATACTAATGTTAACAAGCACATTGAATAAAGCATCGCATTGTTCTACAAACATCAGTTTAAATGAACACTTCATATGTTTTGTTCCCAAGGGTCCCTGACGTAGTATTACTTTATCAAACTAACACTACGCTATCATGATCGAATGTTAAAGAACTTTTAAGTACATAGTAGAATTAAATACATCACTTAAATCAATATTACATTACAACACATGATCACCTACATCCGCTACACATGTCGTAGGGTATGCGGTGATATTTAATACAAATACAAGTATCAAAATACATCATGAATCCACATAGGGATCATTACTAATCAAATGAAACCTCTTACAGGTACAAGATAATATCTTCTAGCAACTGGGTACATAAATCTGCAACAAAAGAGATAGACTGATCCAAGTGTACAATCAAGTGACGAAGGGTAATCCGCAACAGTCTCAATGGAGAAGTACACTACCTCCCGACCATGTGGAACCCAGAGGTCCACCCCACCGTGCTAGGGAGATAACACCAGGCCCACACACACACTAAGGACCAATCCACAAGTGTCACCTAGGAAGATATCTCTAGAACAAGAGGGTTTACAGGTTACCAGAGGCACTGACCTACGTAGGTTATCTACAATGCGAGTAGGGAGGTGTCATCACGTAGATCCACCCTTGACTTTAGTCCTGAAGGTTCCTCACTGAACCAACGGCACTCAAGCGATCATACGTGGCACCGATATCTCTCATGAAGACAAGTATATCGATGATGCATCTAGCATCTTCCCGCATCCATCCTTAGTCTTAACTAGCACTCAAGGCATGGGCGAGGTATCTCACAAATTATCTTTTTAATGTTCTCCTAACTAGATCAATTTTTATAATGTTATCACTGGGATTAAGAAACTTGACAATGGATGATCCGTCAGCCACTTGCGGGCCTCGGCGATCCATTGCAAGCCACGCCCTACACCACATCTACATAACCTACCCTAGTTTCACAACAATACCCATCCTGGTTTGTGGCCACTTATGACATATTAAGTTCCAATAACCAAATAAACAAATAAAGCAAATTCCCATTTCAAAACATAAATCCACTTGGCCACTAATTCAAATTTTAACCCACCAGGAGGAAATAATAACAGGGATCGGTTTGACCACCCCATCAAGGTCTCACATTGACCCTAATCCAAAACAAGCAAATGAAGATAGAATCCACATTGCACCATAAATACAATCAACAAACAGATAACTGATAACCACAACAAGTACCCGACCTCTGGATTTTACGCCCCTATTCGGTTATCTAATCCCGTATGTAAATCAACTATATCAACAGTGTACTTTACATGCACAAACAGTATATGCAAAGAGAACATCTTGCACAAGTAATTAACATGTCGTAAGATAAACCAAGAAATAATGATCATAACAACAAGTAATTTTCTCACACTAGTTAATCACACCAATCAGTATATCCATGTTTACAGTAAAAATGATCATATCGTTAACATTCACTAATGCCTACAATGGTTTGATATTAATGAAAATGTTATTATTAACCATAAGGTTTACTATCATGTGAAGAATATTTCAAGGGCATTTATTGAATAATGTCTTCGTTAATTTATAAAAGATGGCAATGTAACTATATCGATAATGAAAGTAATGACTAAAGTTAGAGGACTCTAAGGTGATTATATTATACTCAGTAATTAATCCAAATATTAATTATACAATAGCTCATGAAGTATTAATTTTAGCTAAATCCTCTTAGTTAAAATTAGATGGTAAATATAATACATTCTTTAATAATAATAAGGTGTCTAATGTTACACATTCATATACAAATCCAAGAGTGCATTACTCCAATGGATAACAAATTCAAATAATTAATTAAACATTTCATTTTATTAGCTTATTCAATAACATCTAAGCTAGCCAAATCTAAAGTCCCCTAGGTTCCTAATCTACTATCCACCTCATCTCCATAGTGGATAAAATAAACAATTTTAAAATAAAACAAATGGGTACAAGACCCAAGGTGGGTGCCCATTGTCAAAGAGGTTTGAACAAGGCAATAAATTTATAAGCATGGGCTAAGGAAAACCCACGCCACTTTTCACAAGGGCTGCACACATATTAAATATGATATGGGCGGTACTTTGACCAACCCAAGGCAAGGAAAGAAAGGCAGTCAAGTGGGTCCCACTCACAACAAGGAAAGATTTTCGCAGCTTCCAAGGCTAGGAGGTTAGGAAAAAAGTTCAAACTCCAAGCAAACATGAATGACAAGTGTCCTTCATTCCCCAAAAGAAAATCTGCAAGTGGGTGGTGCGCCTAGCAAGGTGAGGGGACACATTAAAGACAAAAGGGAAGAGGTGTCAGTTTGTAAATCCCCAAGCATGGTACGCATGGGAGGAAGATTTCAAGAAGTCAACAATGATATAAAGTCCTGGCAGCTTATAATGGAAGGATAGCATTTTTAAAAAACTTTTATGTTAATGTCTTGTCTTCATGCCCTTAAGCCAACGTGGGGAGATGGACTTGGGCAAAATTTTAAATGCAAAACTTTTTCAAAACCCCCAACACCTACGCCTAGAGTCCTAGTGGGGCCCTCAACATGTGGAGGATGACATAAGAGGCCTTAAAAGCATGTCTATAAAAACATTATAAGGAGGAAAACATAAAGACTAATAGCTATTTTAGGGGATGTTATAGATTGAATTTATTTTAGTTAATATCCATTGGTCAAAGAGAATATTCTCTGTGTAAAACTTGGGAAAATAGTAGTCTCCATATATTTTCCAGAATGTATGTTTGGCTTCAAGTTTTAAGTTTTATTTGTGCTTGTTTCTTTCTTTTCATAAGGACTTAGTTGATTTTGTTATCCATGCAATGATGTTTTGTTTTTTCCCATTGATTTCTAAAATAACTTAATATATTAAATTCTTTAATTCAGAATGGTAAATGATCAATCAAATGATTAAATGGCAAATTTATGGATCTAAATACAATGATTATCATTGAGATTTTGAAGCATCAAGGTCTCTTGCTTTTCAATTTGGTTTCATCTATGGTTGAATTGAGAGGGTTTATAAGTTGAAACAATGTAATCTCACAAATGTAAACTAAAATTCTGATTATTTTGTTTTCTCACTCCACATTTAGAGAAGGTAAATATGCTCTCTTATTAATGAAAATTTTAAAACTAACATGGAAACATACTAAGGGAAATTCGAAACCTACCTGATTCTCAAAGCAAGTTGATGAAGCCAGCCTCTCAATTGTGATCCCAATGTGCTCCACAAACTCAATCCTCCTCTTCTTTCTCTCTTCTCCTTCTCCCAGCCTTCTCCTCTTCCTTTCTTTTCTTCTCCAAAAATTGCATATCAAAAAGTGGTGACAAGTCTCTCTCTTTTGCCTCTAAATTGGCTTGGAAAGTAGGGAAGAAATATTTTATTATTTTCCCCCTACTATTCAAGTCAACTACCTAAAATGAGACAATTTAAAATTGTAGAATTTCTTTTTCTTTTTATTTCTTCTTCTTGAATTTCATTTCTTTTTATTTTCAATTTATCATTTGGTTTAAGTTATATCACTCAATATCTCAATATTATATAGTAAGCTGTGTTTATATATAATCATATATATACAATTAACGTATATACAATTAATAATAGTATAACCATAAGGGACATAGTGTAAGCATATGTATCTGATTATGTCATAACATACTAATAACATAATATTTACCAATGTGTCAACATAATTTCAATGACTATCAGAGATCAGACATGAGATCCACAAGGTCAAAATGCGACACTGACATGGAACAACACCTAAGACAATATCATGCTCAACCGGGAAAACATATATCGGATTCGTTCTACCAGAACTAATTCGATTCAGGTAAGTCAAGTAAGGTCCCTTCCGTGGTTTTAGGATGGTTAGGTTAGGTTAGAGAATTGGCCTAGGTGCTAACTCCCCTTCTCCGCCATTGAGACATAATGATGGCACGCTCATCCTGTCAAGCCAGGGAAGTCGATGCCCGGTACCTGCAACCTGCATAAAAACCATTGCATGTACATGTGCATATATAACATACTATCAGACAATGGTAGGGATGGCTAGGATGTGTGGACCTGACTAAATGCAGGTAACTACGCCTCCTCCTCTACCATACATGCATGTCAACAGAAAAGAAAACATATATGATAACAAACATGATACCATACACATGCGGGTATGGGGTAAGTACCAAATATAATCATCATCTAATTACTTCAATTTATACATGCATTTGAAACATCATATAAAATCCATCATTACTAGATTTAACCTTCACGTAAAGTTTTGTTTCAGGTTCAAACATGACAATTAACATCCAAACTATAATTGTTTAATCACACACCAAAATATAAATATAACATGTGATATATGTCTGATCTAATCAACCAAGATAAAACGGTGTCAAACTAAACATAGTATCAGCAAAAGTAAGATGCGAGGGGTACTACACTCCATCCCTCTCTTACAACAAGCAATAACATCACAGAGGAAAAACCGACTACATGTGACAGTCCTAGTCCAATCTCATACCATGGTATTTGCTTTCTATAATCTTCCTTTCCTCCTTGAATATCAGTTTCAGAAGAAAGAGGAGGAGCAAATTGGGGCCAGGAACATTTCTTCGGAAGAGGACATCCCTCCAGATATGGATTTTCAGAATATGACGTGTTTTCAAATGTGACCATTTGTCTTCCTTGCGGGATGCTACCTGAGAGGTTGTTGTTGGACAAATTTAAGCTTGCCAAAAAAGTGAGAGATTGAAATTGTGCAGGAATTCTTCCAGAAAAACTGTTTGTAGAAAGGTCCAGGGACTCTAGTTGACTCATTGCTCCCAAACTAGGTGGAATAATTCCACTCAGGTTGTTCATTGACAGATTAAGAAACCTTAATCCCTCCAGCTTTCCTATATCAAAAGGCACATGTCCATTCAATTGATTGTTGGAGAGATCTATGCGTGTCAGCGTGGAAAGAATATATGAGTAGTGCTGCTCTAGACTTTTCACAGTCATGTTCAATTCATCATGAGATGGAACTTCAAATATCCATTTCTCAAAAGGGCCAGGCTCAGAACATAACCTAATGCCGGTGTTTCTTTCATGTACAAGATAAGGGTTCAACAGGGCAAATAACATATGACCGTCTTCTCTTGCTACAGTCATTGCATGCAGAGATGCAATGTTATCCGGAATAGAGCCTGATATATTGTTAGACGAAAGGTCTAAGATCTGGAGCTGCTTCAATTGGAAAATTTCTGAAGGAATGCCGCCACTGAAATGATTACCCTCCATCATCAAGACTTGAAGCGATGATAGATTTCCAATTGACCTTGGAATATCACCTGTAAACTTGTTGTGCCCAATATCTAGTAGTTTTAAGGACTTACAATTGGTCAATAAGGGAGGAAAAGCTCCACTCAACTTATTATTTCTTACACTTAAGGAGGAAGTGCAGAGCAAATGGGGTATGCTTCCCTCCAAACTATTATCTCCTAGATTTAGGACTTGAATTACATTATAGTTGGCAAAGCATGGAGGAATGTTTCCATTCAAACTATTGTTTGCCAGATCTAACTTTACAAGGTGAGTTAAATTGCACAGGCCGACAGGAATATTTCCAATTAGATTATTGTCAATAGCAATCAAGAGCTGTAGATATTGAGGCCACACAAGTGGCAAGTGTCCAGTCAATGCATTTCGGGACACATCTAACTCTGTCATTAAATGAACTGATGTGTTGGGGATAGTAAGGCTTCCATGCAAATGATTTCCTGAAAGATTTAGCCTATACAACTCAGCATTGTTCTTCCATAACCAGGACGGGATTTCTCCAACGATATTGTCGTCAAACAATGTCAATCTCTTTAATGAGTATTGAGTTACTAACCACTCAGGAATTCGACCACCAACACTACATGAACTTACAACTAAGCTTTCTAACTGGAACTGGGGAATCCATGTTGCTCTAATATTCAGTAAACAATACGATAGAGACATACATTTCAGTTCCAAAAGGTTATGAAACAGTGTATCTGAAATGGTAATGTGGGACAGCCAGAGAATCCTTACAGAGTAAGGTATTGCCAACTGCGAAGAAGTAATGTGCTCGTGGAATGAAAATTGACGAGAATACAGCTGCCTAAGGGAGGAAAGACCAGCAAGATGAATCCTCTCGTGGAATTGGTTGAAGGAAATATCCAACACCCTAAGCAAAGAGAGATTTTGGAGACATGGTGGCAATACTCCAGTTAGTTGGTTATAACTTATATCTATAAAGCTTAGATTGGTCAACTGACAAATCCTACGGGGGACTTTTCCTCTCAAACTATTGTTTCTAAGCTGCAGATATTGAAGATGAGAGAGCTTTCCCAAACAGGAAGGAACAATACCAGTTAAACCAATGCTCCTCAAGTTGAGGTATTTGAGGAAAGGAAGGTTGCACAAACTACCAGATATGACTCCACTCTGCAGGCCCTGTTCTGCATGATTGGTGTAAACACTCAAATTCACCCGCTCTACATGGTAACTTAAAATATTGCATGATATGCCATCCCACTTGGAGCAACAATCAGTTCCATTAACCCATGAACTGAGAATACCATCAGAGACATTCAACGCTTCTTTGAATGAAAGAAGAGCTTGGCATTCTTGGGGAGGACAATTGTAACGACCAAAAGATGGGTTTGTGAAAAGGATAATAAAAACTGCTCCGAGCAATGCAAATTTAATCCGAACGACAGCCATTGCTCGAATGGAGATGCAGATGATAAAAAGTCGCATTTTTAGAGGCATATTTATACCATAACCTCCCAGTGTGTTCCACGAAACCTGGTAAGATTAGCTTAGAAATATGCCTCTAAACCTGGTAAAATTGCACTTAGTATTCCGCTTTTTTGTCCTTATTAGAAATTGATTCTATCAATAGAACGTAAATAGAGGAAAATATTACAGTCAATGCCCTCGGTCTACATGGACAGGGACATAAAAGAAAGCTTATAAATAGAGCAGGTGGATTCATTGATTAACAACACACTACTATTTTACATAGCTTATAAAAGAAAATCATATATAAAATATAGTTATTTACATAACTGAAAATATATATTTATTACTAATTTTTATTTATTTTTCAGTTATATCGACTACTATTTATTGGATAATTATTGATGATCACAAAAAATATATATTCATAAATATATGTAATTGATGTATGTTGGTAGTGATATTAAAAAGCCTATAACTATAAACATTTTGTGCATTTATATTAATCCATTAGTATGATTCGTTAATAGTGGCATAAAAGAAAAAATATAAACAATTAGTTTATTGTGTATAATGTACTATTTATTAATTATTAGTGACAAAAAATAATATTTATAAATATAAAAAATTAATACTAACTAGAATACACTAGTTATTTTTTGGTGGTGATAGAAAGGAAAGATAATAAATATAGTTACCAAATCATATCATGTATTGTGTATAATGTTATCCTTTTACTACTAATGCTATAAAATAATGTTTATAAGTATGAAAATCTAGCATTTGACTACAACATAGTATATTTTCCTTGATTGTAAGAAAAATAAATAATAAGGACAAAAAAATCGGTATACTACTTTGCAATTTGTACATGTTTATTATCAAGAATGTTTAAACTAAATTTGAAAAATATTAAAATTTGACACAATGACTATAGTGAAGTGATTATCAATTGGAATTGATGGAAAATTCAATATAACTACAAAAAGTTGGTGCATTGACTATTATGCATTCACATTTTTCTTGTAATGACATAAAATGATACTTATAATTGTGTGTATTTGGGTCATTGACTACAACGGGCTATTTTTTTATATATATAGTGAGATAAAATAATAACTATAAGCTGTCAATTTATTGACTACAATGCACTATTTATTTACTAGTATTGATATAAATTAACATTTATTAATATAATAAAATGACATATTGAATGAAATGCACTAGTTGTTTGTTTATAGAAAGGGAATATTTTGAAGAAAGTAGTCAACACATTAAATATAAGTAGTTGGTGTATTGAATAAAATACTTTAGCTTTTGTTTTGGTCGTACTTAGAATGGATGGTTATAAAAATAAGAAGTTGACATATTGACTACAATATACATGTTATTTGATTACAATCAAATAAAATAAATATTTAAAATGTAAAACATTCACATTCACTATAGTGCAACAATTTTCATCTCGTAGTGATAGAAAAATCCTTATAATTACAAATAATTAGTGCAATGCCTATAATGCATTAGATTTTCTTGGTGTTAACATAAAAAATACTTATAAATATGAGTAGCTAGCACATTGTCTACATTTCACTAATTATTCAATATTAACAATATAAAATAACAATTGAAAGAATAAAAAATTTATTTATAAACAACAATGAACAATTTATTTATTGATCGTGATATCAAATAATATTTACAAAGTTAAACATTTTATACATTGACTAGAATAGACTAATTAGTTATTGTGAATGATATAATAGAAAGATTATAAATATTAACGATGTAATAAATATAAATAGTTATTTCATTGACTATAGTGCATTACTGAATTACTATAGTGACATAGAATAATGCTTATAAATATAAATGTCTACAAATTTAGACAATGTAGTGGGGTCTTTTGGTTGTAACAAGAAAGGATCTAATTATAAACACAAGAAATTATTTTATTGACTATAACTAACATGTTATATTGATACAAAAAAGTTTACAAATATAAATAATAGATGTATTAACTGTAATATATCAATTATTTTACATATAATTAGTACTATTATAATGTGTTGACTACTTAAATGATTGGTAACATATTAGAAAAACATATATAAAATATAGTTCACATAGCTGAAAATATATATATTTATATTACCATTATTTATTTAATTTTTATTTATATTAACTGTCATTTATTGGTTAATTATTGATCATCATAAAAAATATATATTTGTTGGCAGTGATATAAAAATGGCTATAACTATAACCATTTTGTGCATTGATATTAATTCATTATTATGGTAACATGAGAAATCTTATAAATATAATTTATTGGACCATTGACTACAAATAACTAATTAGATACATTATAATCAATTAGTTTATTGTGTATAATATACTATTTATTAATTGTTAGTGACAAAAATAATATTTATGAATTTAAAAAACTAACATTGATTAGAATTCACTAGTTTTTTTTTTGGTGATGATAGAAAGGAAAGATTATAAATTTATTTACCAAATGATGTCCTTAAATACCAATAGTTCATGCATTGTGTATAATGTGTTATCCTTTTACTACTAATGCTATAAAATAATGTTTAGAGGTATGAACATCTAGCATTTGACTACAACATGGTATATTTTCCTTGGTTGTAATAAAAAAGAATAATAAGGACAAAAGATCGATATACCAAGTACAATTTGCAAAGGTTAATTACCAAGAATGTTTAAACAAAATTTGTAAAATATAAAATAATAAGTATAAACAATTAATTTATTGACTAAAACACACTATTTATTTATTTATTGATACTAATATAATTAACATTTATTAATATAATAATATTACATATTGAATAGATGCACTGGTTGTTTTTTATAGAAAGGGAATATTTTTAAGAAAAGTAGTCAACACAATAAATATAAGTAGTTGGTTTATTAACTAAAACACATTAGCTTTTGTTGTGGTCATAATTAGAATGGACGGTTATCAAAATAAAAATTTGACATATTGACTACAATATACATGTTATTTGATTGCAATTAGATAAAATAAATATTTAAAAAATAAAGAATTGACACATTCCCTAAAATGCAATAATTATCATCCGATATTATAGAAAAATTCTTATAAATAAAAACAACTAGTGTGATTTCTATAATGCATTAGATTTTCTTGGTTTTGACATAGAAAATGCTTATAAATACGAGTAGCTAACATGTTGTCTACATTTAACTAATTATTCAATATTACAAAATATAAAATAATAAATAACTTATTTATTGATAGTGATATCAAATAATATTTGCAAAGTTAAACATTTTACCCATTGATTGGAGTATACTATTTAGTTATTAGAAATGATAGAAAATAAAGATTATAAATATAAATAGTCATGTAATAAAGATAAATAGTTATTGGTTGACTATGCATTACCTACTTACTATCAATAACATAAAATAATACTTATAAATATAAATGTCTACAAATTTACACAATGTATCAAGTTCTTTTGGTTGTAATAAGGAAGGATTTAATTATAAAGATAAGAAATTATTTTATTGACCATAACTAACATGTTATTCAATAGTAATAGGATAAATAAAAATCTAAAAATTAAACAAAAAATACATTAACTATAGTGTACTAATTTTTAATTGGCATTGACTATAAATAGTTGGTACATTGACTATAATGTATTGGTCTTTTCTTTGTAGTGACACAAAAAAATTCTTATAAGTATCTCTCACATTGACTAAAATGCACTAAAATTCGCTAATAAAGACTATAATGCATTATATTTTTAGCACTAGTCATATAAACCAAAAGTTTCTTGTAGCTGAGTACCTGGCGCTTGCAAATAGTTAATTTATGTAGTGTTGTTTATATTGGGTTATTTTGACAAATTAATGTTATACTTTATTATGAAGATGTCATTAATTTTATCTAGCCTAAGATGGGGGGCACACAAATGAATTTGAAAATGCATGGAAGAAAAAAAAAATTAAATCCTGAATTTGAAAAAGCATTCTAATGAGGTAAGCTAATTCCTCATTAGAGTCCTCATCCAAGCCTTCACTTGGATTCTTCTCTTTGTCCTTGCTTCTTTTAGAAGCCTTGAATGCAGATTTAGTTTTAGAAGGCCCTTCAACTATAGTCTTCATCTCATATGCAGTCAAGATACCATGTAATTTGTCAATAGTTAGAGTGTCTAAGTCTGACATTTCTTCAACAACAGAGACTTTAGCATCAAGTCTCATGGAAAGAGAATGAAGAATCTTTTGAACAATAGTTTTCTCTTCAACATTTTCACCGAGACTTCTTAAAGCATTAACAACCTCATCAACACGAAGAAAATATGTAGCAATGTTCTCATTGTCCTTCATGCGAAGACCATCAAAGACAACCCTATGAGTTTGAATTTTAGCTTTCCTGACTTTGTCAACGTCTTGATATGAATTTTAAAATTTATCCCAAATATCTTTAGCGGTAGCGTAGTGAATGACTTTTACAAATTCAGCTTCAGTTAGACCACACAAAATTGCATTCATGGCCTTGACATTATTCTCAAATTCTTTTTTACCATCAGCATCTGCAAGAGGAGTAGCAGGGATAGTATAGTCATTTACAAAACTGAAATAGACATCATAGTCACAGCCAAGAGACATAATGTAAGTTTTCATGCGAACACTCTAGAAAGCAAAGTTGTTTCCATCAAAGAGAGGGGCACGGTTTGTAGCAAGACCTTCTAAGGCACTCATGATGGGCACAAAGATCGAACTCTCAAGATTTTAAGCACAGGAAGAGAGTGGCTTGCTCTAATATCAATTGAAAAATGGAAAATGCTGAGAGGGGGAGGGGGTGAATCAGTATTTTAAACTTAAGAGTAGAGAAAAACAAATCAAGGCCACACACGCATACATAGACATGAAACACAAATTTTTATCACGTGAAAAATCCAAGACGGGTTAAAAAAACCATGGCTCTACTAACCAGCTGGGCAACTACCCTTTCTTACAAAGAGCTACAACTCTTCCAAAACTACAATTCTGAACTAGCTTCAACCAACTTACATAAGGCTACAACCTTATCAAAAGAAGACATCGGATATACAAAACAAGAATTAGTTCATTTTCTTTACACAAGCGTAAAGACGCACAAATGTATGACAAACTCTCTTAGCTTACGCTTGAATCAAATCTGGCATTTAGACTTTTAGTCCTTCATGTGTCGTCAAGTGTCAGGTACGAATTCAATCTGTTCTCCACATTTTCATGCAACCACTGAACGGAATCACCTCAGCTCCTAGTTACTCAGACTGATATGTGAGCTTCTCTAATTGTGTCACAGGAACTAACTTTAATCACAGTCACAGTCCAGATTTCAATACACAAACCATCAAAGAGCCCCCCAGTGTCTATTCAACACTGCCGCTCTCATCTAAAAAAAATTCATCTTCTACGTTGCTTTAACATACCCACGTCAAAAAATTTATATACTATTCATATTTTTCTCGACAATGTTTCAGGTTGCTCGTAATCAGTAACAAACTCTTCTTCACTACACCAAACAAAGATGGATACACTGCCAATACACGCACATACGTGTTCACTGTCAATACATCCGCATACAGTGTTCACTGTCAATACATCTGCATACGTGTTCACTCCGTCCCTGAGATAGTTAACGTTCTTTTTCCACACTTAGCATCTAGTTTCTCAACCTGTGTATACATAACTGTCGCCTTTAGTGCATCCACAGAGCATCTTCACAGCCGTTGCTTTCCACCTCTCCAATCGCATTTCTCCTACGGTCATCTCAGGCACAGTCATAATCACTTTTTACTGGCACGTTATATCAACCAATTTCCCCCAAAACGGCTCTCACACAGAATGTGTTTGAACAACCCATGTTAATCTTCCTGCACACTCGACAATTGCTAAACTCCTCCAAACGATTTTTCAGCCCTGATCCTGCCGTTCATTTTTTCTTTACTATACACGCACACACATTTTTTATTCTACGCGTTGATACTCAAGAAGCCCGATGCCATGTTTTTTACGCAAGACGACAGTTTTTTCAGCACACTCTGCTAGTCGTATGTATTTTCTATCGTAGTAATAAGACGTGGTTTTTGTTAAATATTCGCCTGAGGCAAGTAAGTAACAACACACTTCTCCCAGGTCGTGTTTTATTTTTATCGGGAAGCATCCAGTTTGAAAACCGGTTCAAAAGAATAAGAATGATTGCTACTCGATTGGAGAATTATCTAACTCCCAACGCATGCAGACAGACAAATCACTCTACAACGATGAGCGTTTTAATCCTATGACCTATCCTGTTATGTCTGTGTACCTGTCATAGCTTAAACAAGTCTGCAGCGCGCATTAGGAAACAAAGAGTTAAGTTTGCAATGAGGAGGAAGCATCAGTCAAGAAGGAACATGTGTCAGATATAGAGCACATGTCCGACAACATATAGCATATAGAAATGGTGACACTTGCAGCCTCCATTCGAGTTAAGTTATAGCCATTCCACACATCAATAACAGAAAAACGTAACAGTTAAAACTCCAAAGAAAATGTTGTAGGAAAGGAACTGATACTATCAACTCACAATATTATAGATTTTGTTGAAAGGTCAAGCTTGTCAGCAATGGGGACAACCTTTTATGGAATTGTGTAGAAAAGAGTGAGTAGGTGAAATTAGATCTAATTCATGGATAGCTTTGGGGGGCAACATTTAGACTTGTGTAGGGGTTTTAGTATATGTAAATTAAATAGAGTGTGTTATTAATTTGCATATACGAATTTATTTTAATACCAATTTGACTTTAATTAATGTTAAGGTTGAATCCCAAAGACAACTTTGGGATATTAAAATGGTCATGAACGATTTTATGATAGTTAAATAAAAATTATAGTAAAACATACATCTTAACAAGTTAAGAACAAATTCTAAAACTCAAAATAAATACAACATTATGTGAATTCACACGTATGGAATTGTGTGTGGCCAAACTTATAAATTTGGAGGTTTCACTCCATAGAAAACAAAAGATATATAAGCACTTCATAACATTGTATAATAACAAAAAGAAACACTTAGTTTACATAGAGTTACTAAAAAGAAAGGAAATGATGTTTTGAACATTTTGGATACTGCCACAGCTAATACAGGTTGTACAAACATACTTAAATAAATACACAGATGTCAACAATACATTCATTACTAATTAAAACCTTATTGGGTGAAAGAATTATACATTATATTGGAGCTTAAGTGGAAGATTCAACCCTCGTAATCTCTCTAGATAGGAGCTCTATAAATCCTTTTTATATATTTAGTCATGGCATTAGGCATTAAAAGGTAGAATATTCTACATATTCAAAGTTCTTGTAGAAAAGAATTAATCCTATAACACTAACTGAGATCTCTTATACCACAAATGTTAATCACATAACAAGAATTGAATATACAGATAAGTGTAACATTAAACATTTCAGTCCCATTAGTGTGAAGACAAATAAATATTATATAAAATGAATAATAGAGACTAATTGCCATGAGTTTTGACATGTGAAGAATAAAGTGGATCCTTTCTTGTTTTGTCATGGCTCAGACCAACAATGTTGAAAAAATAATTTTATTTATTATAACTTCTAACTCTTGTCAAAATTAAAGAAAACAAAAGAGATATAGAATTGTCATATCTAATCAAACATCAATTGGAAGTAGTCAGTGATTTTATGGTTGGGCTTGATCATCACACATGCATGTTTGTAGCCAAATTGAGACAATGTATGATGTGTTTACCTGTGTGGTATAAATATGCACCATTTAATAAAAAATGTGTTGAATGCATAAGTAGGTGCATTGTTACCTATTTGAACTAATCTGTAGTCAACATAATTTTGACCTACAAATGTGTATGACATTAAAGTTGAGCACGATGGTGCTAAATATGATATCTTATTATTGAAGAGATAGTTGCTGAATTGTTATAACTAATGTGATCGATGTGCTTTGTCATAATGCGTGCAAGTTTACAGTTCTGCATACTTGCTTCAGACATAACTAGAGGCAGATATTAAATCTACAAATATTGTATTAAAGACTCACCTTAAGGACATCCATCTTTAATTTCTCCATCAAAATCAACAACAAACACTGGTTGCTTAATTTTTTTGTACATAAACAATAAATGTGACTGTTTTCATTTTCGTTCTTTGAAGTTTAGAAATTGCATCCAACTTTGTAGCGATAAACGTATTTAAACTTCTAGAGAAATTTAAATTGATAACTATTGATTTTGTGAGAAATTTGTGTTAGAGGTTGAAATCAATAATTCCTTAAGAGGAAAATAGCTTTTGTCTTGTAATGCATTTTGAGACTCAAGTAGCACTTACTTATAGTTAGGAATAAAATGTCTTTAATCACTTCACATAGCATGCATCCCAGACTATGAAATCTCTCTTTTTGTGCTAGGAAGTCTCTCTTTATATTTATATGCATAAGAATTTTTCCTAGAAGTGACAAGAATTTTTAGTCTGTGAATTTCTATTAGAGGGATTCTTGTTTTTGACCTTTATGTTTTTTAGGTGAAGCTATGTTGATTGTGTTGCTTGTGGAGATCAGTAGGTAGAAATATTCTTCCTCGTGATAAAGATGCAAAGGAGATGGTATTAATTTTCAACACTATTAGAATTTTGATTAAATTCAATGTTATTCGGGGACACATCCCTAGCCTTTTTTTTAGCCATCCTCATCCAAGAAATGTCCTGGGGATAGGGGATGCCTAGGGGACTTTGACTTTGACTTTGACTTCTAGAGGAAATTAGAGTTTGACTCTCAAAGAAACACAAATTTAGCATATAAATTTTGCTAATTCTTATATTCTAAGGTTCTATTATATATAAGTGCATTCTTTATCCATGTTTTAATATGGATATTTAAAATATCTCTTCATATTTTAATTTTCCCTATTGTTATATAGTCGTCCCCTTTGTTGTCCTCTAATCTTCCCCAAAGTTGGCAAAATAATTTGTTGTCCCCAAAACTCATCCCTTGTCATAAAACTTGGGGTAACACTGATTAAATTAGATTATACTGAGAATTATTTATGGAGGATAATCTATTAGTTTAACAAGTAATTTTAGTTTTCATTGATAAAGTCGTTACACTTGAGAAAAATGTCATTGTAATGCAAATTGTTTTTAAGATTAAATTATGTATGAAATTTTTAGGTCCACATTTTGGATCGCACAGTGGTGCATCATTAGGAAAATAATGTTCTATAAAAATAATTCATACACAGTTTAAATGACTTGAAGAGATATTGAAAATATTGAAAGTAATGTGGTGTCTGATAAGAGATTCAGAAAATTTATCCTTACTTTTGACTTATAGAAGCACTTCAAAGGGTTTATTGAGAAATCATACATATTTGTAATATAGGAATTAATAAAAACTTAAAAGTTATAGGAGATTGGAGAAAAAAAATGTTAGGAGTTGAGCAAGGTTGCAAAAAAAGAGAGAACCAAAAAGTATATCCAACTACAAGCAAGGAAGGAAATAATAATACCCTGGTAGAATCAAGGCAACTCTTTTGCATATCAATTGTTGTAGAAGTGCCCCTATTGAAAGCTATGCCACAGCCCAAAGGTTTTATGTCATTTGTGAAGTTTCTGAGTGATACTTGTAGGATTGTGATTTTCATTCTAGTTTAGAGGTAAGGTGTGTGGTACAATTGGAGAATTCAATAGAAAATTTGGTTCATTGTACTTACAGTTTGACTTCAATGAAAATTTTCATTACAGATACAAAGGAATCTTGCCAAAAAGATTTTGGGTTTCTATTATAATTTTTTATGCTCAAAGGCCACAATATCAAGAGTTTCTCATGTTAATTATGTTGTGTGAGATTCTAGGACTATGAATGAGAATAAGAGTGTCACAAAGATAGACTTAAGTGAAACAAAAAAGTCACAAATGATAGCCTAGAACTGTTACAAAAATGTAAAAATAGATCAAATGCATGGACTATTGTTTTGAACATGGAATAAACTAGTTAGCTTTGTAGATGAATTTTATGCTTTGAACTAAATTTTATGCTCTCAAAAAGGACACAATAAGTGACTGATTGGTACAATTCTTGAAAGAAGTTCTCTAAACAAAAGAACTTATAAGGCCAAATTATAAGGTGCTAGCAATATCGAAGCTAATCACATAAAAAAAGGGTGTGTACATTTATCAATACATGAAAAAGAAACTTTCATAACACATGACCAACATAGGAACTATTTGAATTAAGACCAGAATGGTTTGAAGCTAAAATTGATTAAGTTTTCTAGTGTTCTTTGTGCATGTTCGAACTTGATAGCTTTTGAGCATGGAAAGCAAGTGTATGGAGGAATACTAATAGATGGATGTGAGACACACAGTTGGTGAAAAACATAGGAACTGATCTATGGTCGATATTAGAATTGGCATAAGAAAATAGAATGAGGTTAACTACATTGGATTTTCCCATTGATATTGTGCAATGACATAAATATAAAAAATATTCATTCAAAACCCCATTAGATGGCTGAGCTCACCAAAGGATTTCATCCAAAGAAAATCTCTTTGAGTTATTGATATCTAAGTATGTGTCATTATGCCCGAGAATGTTGGAATCATAAGTGAAGTCATCTTTTAAGGGTTTTTTATATCAAAACCCTCAACAAAGTATCAAAACCCTAATTTCACATCTCATTAGGAAAAAAAAATTAAATTGATTCCTTTGAAGTGACATCTAAAGCAATAAAACTAAACCTAAACCCTATATATGATTTAGAGCGGAATCTAAAATTTGGGATTGTTAGAGTTGGGCTAAGGCACAATGGAAATGATGTATGAAAGCCTTGAATTTTGGTAGTTGGCGGTTGCATCACTACAACTGATAGCTCAGCTTCAAACCCAGTTAATGAAGTGGAGTGAAATTAAGAATTGGCCATGAAGTGAAATTGGCGAATTGGACTTGAAGCAGTCAACCTAATATTCACACTTACTTTACCGCTCCAATCTTCATTCATCCCATCTTTGGGTCATTTTCCAATCTGCAATTGTTGGGGGGTTTCTTCTGATTTTCCAAAAAAAATTGCACAAGACAACAATGAATGTAAATCTTAGAAATGTTATAAAAACCTGGACACAAAAAATGGGTAGGGAAATGGAAGCTCTCCTACCAAATTGATGATGTTTGTGTTTTTTCCTCCCCTCACTCTTGCTCTCCCCCTTGGTTGTTGCTGCCCTAGTACTTTGTTCTTCAGACTTCAATGTTGAGGGCAACAAAAATGACTCGTGGCTAAACAACCAACTAAATCATAAGTTTTATAAAAGACAATGATGAAAAATAAACTAAATGCCCCCTTCATGAATTTTAGTTTGCTGCTTAGACATTTCCAAAAAAATGTAGTAGAAGAGACAATGCACGTGCATTATTTTTAGAAAGCCAAGGAAACATTATAATTGTTTTGATTTTTCCTCTTCCTTTTTCCTGATTCATGGGGATTTAATTTTTCTCTAACATTTTCCCTAAAACCCTAGGAAATTCATGCTAGCCAATCATAATAATTTGAAAATTAAATAAAAAATCACTTTAATAGAGAAATTAAATGAGATCATAGTCCAACAATAGCTTAAAATGATTGGAAAAAATGGGAAGACATGATTTAATTGCAATTGGTGTGCTAGTGAAAACATTAGTCTCTGCCTTAAAGGTAGGGACTAATAAAGGAAAAAAATGAAAATTAGATTAAAAAATCAAATTTGTGCAAACCATAGAATAAAAGTTTGATATTTATATTGGCATGGATTTCGAGAGACAGTTAATTGCAATATGGTAAAGCCAAAACAATAAGCTTTGGTATATAGGTGGGGACTAACAAGAGAAAGCAATAGGTCACAATCACCCAACTTATCTAAGGTTAAAACTTCATGGTTTGAACCCCAGAAATAAATTTTCAAGATGTCTCTCACACTAGCACTTGCACCGGTATAAGGTGCAAGGAGTACATCGATAGGTCGTAGATGTGAAAGTAGTATTCAGGAAAATGTGGTATCGTAGAAGGAAGTCATATACATAGAAATATCCACTTTGGATGAATTAAAGTTAAATTTTAGGTGAGTTGTATATTTTGAAGGTATAACCCCCCAAAAGTGTAGCATTTAAATAAATTTGAACATATTCAAAAATATTGTATTGTAAATACAAGCACAACAAGTATAAACAAAAACATGGTAGGAAACCAAGGTTGTTTTCCAAACAACAATGGATGGAAATAAACATGAAATGTGCACAAAGAAATCATAGTTGATTGCATGTCATTAGGTTTAGATAGCTACATCATAAATTTGATAGTGCATTTTTATTAAACTATTTACCAAAATCCAAAACTAATAAATTTAGATTTTCATAATTAAATGGAGTTATCTATAAGAAGAATTCTCACATTCAAAAACAACGGGTCGTCAAAGTTCAAAACTTCTATACGTATAATAAAATAAAGTGATTCCAAGGACAACTTCAATAAAATTAATACTTCTCAATACATTATAAAGATCTAGAATAAGTTAAAAATTATATGGTTTATGTTTTGATGGACAAATATTTGAAAATCTTTTCTGAGCATTATTGGGTGAAAAGAAAAACCAACACAAAATTATCTCTTCCACCTTTTACTAAGGATTGTAATCATGTGAAACATTTTTGGCGATGGCTGCAAAATACACTATTTAAAACAAATTGTCAAACTGTCATTGGGCATATCTTTGTCAACAACTTTCCCAATTCCTACTTGGAAATTTTAGATTTCTAGTTATTACTTACATAAAGGCATATGCTTGATTACCATTAAGAGTTAAAAAATCGTGGAAGTGGACATATGGTTATATATCTATTATAAGGAAATGATGTTAATCATGTACATATTGGTTAAATTTAAGCAATACTTGGTGGATGGCCAATTTGTGATCAAATTGATCAGAATAACTTTTGATCTATTTTATTATTCAAAAGGATCTAAATAAGTGGCAAAAAAAGTGGGTGATAAAACTCAAAGCATATGATTTCATCCTCTGCATCGACCCCAGTCCGATTGTCCCTAAATCTGAACTCCAAAAAATTATTGGCCTTCTCTTTTGTGGCAATGTTTCCAGAGGTGATAAACATTGAAAACAAGACCGATAGTGAGCCATCCAAATAATAATTTGTCAAGAAATTAAGCACTTCAACTTAAAAAAATCATTTACCAAAAATGAAATAAGAAAATATCATGTGAAATCAGATTCTTACCTACATTCTATAGAACTGTAGAACCCATATAGTAATCCTCTTGGAAGAATTCACCCAATTTATGGAATAGGGCATGGTGCAATCAGAAATACAAATAAAAACAAATGAGATATATAAACATGGTCACTGCAAAGAAAACATGATTGTAAACACAGTTTGAGAAAAATAATTTAGGGGGAAGCAATTTTTCAAAGACACACAAACACATGCGAAGACTTGGAAGAGTGATTGAATGTGTCTCTTAGGTGCCCAAATGGAAACCCATTTTTTCCCAAATTCAGATTGCTTATGACTGCTAGCGTAATGAATAATGAGAATCATTCACATTTGTAACAACCATAGGAGGAGGAGCTACATTAATGAAAACCCTTTTCTACAAGTGTGGATGTAGCTGAGAAGTAAATGCACTCAGGGTACTTGAAACAACATACCATGATAAAAAAAAATTGGACAATGCATTACGTGCACTACACATAGAAGAATTACCATCATTAACTTCTATCATCAAAGATGCATATAATCTGGAGAGGATGAATAGGTGCAAGAATATCTATAATTTCCATAGCTAAATCAGGGTTTATGCCAAACAAGCCACTTGTAATCATTGCACAACAAGAATTACTAGTTCTAGAAAATTGGTAGGAAGGGTAGGTGAGATTGATTTCTTATGTTTTGGACATCAGTTTATAGTTACCTTTTTTTACCAAGTATCAAAGCATTTTTAATCAACAAATTTGGGCTTGTCATGGGTTCTAAATATGTATTCCAAGGCCATTAGTGTTGATGGACGTTGCAGATATAGGCTTAGTTTATGGAAGAAGAGCCCCCTATTTACTCTTGGTGAAATATTTACACCAATGTAGATAACCAGTGTGGATGAAGATAACATTTTCCACTAATTTTAGCTCTTGTTGTTTTGTTATATTTATTCCCTAATATATGTTCAACTATGATTCAAGTCCTATTGCATATATGTAATCATGTTCAATTTTGTTTGGTATAAAATTAGTATTATCAATTAGTTCTTGGATAAGAACCTAATTCTTAGTTTGTTCACTTTGTATTTCATATATTATGATAAACTTTGTGTGCTTCATACCTGCAGTCTGAATAACATCCACAAACAATAGAAGTGCTTATGAATTTAAATGAGAGATTAGAAAATATATGTTTAGAAACACTTGCAAGCATTACATTGTAAATGTGTTTATAAAATTTGTATCATGCTAGGATTTCCAAGATGTCAAATGCATTATTTGTTTGATATGGATCTAAGACCATCACAAGTAAACTCCTGATGCTTATCATTGAATGCGGACAATTGGATCTAAGATGCTGTAAATTCCTTTGACAGAACCTTCAAAAAAAAAATCTCACAAAAGAGTGGATTAAAGAATTTCGTTTAAATGAAAGTGAATCAGAGTACTTTGAATCAGAAAAATGTTGGAAAATAAGCACACCTAAATCACAAATAGTACCTCAAATAACATAATCTCTTTGGAGGAGAAGCTTGAAGAGGGATGAGGAAATGAAGCCTAATGCTCATGCCGCACAGATGAGTTTCCTGTCATTCTTATTTTGGCCCAACTCAAGGTGACTTCTAAGTTTTGATTTTTTGTTGAGGTGAAAAATGGGTGCTATAGTTGGTATTTATTTGGCCAATTTTGGAGATGCCTTGGACAATTTTCAAAGGATTTTTAAGTGGTAATCAATAAAATGTTGGTTTGGATGCAATTCATACAAAATTCAGCTAGGGTTCTGCAAATTCATTGTGGGTTCACAATGAAGAACCCAAGTAGAATTGACAAGAGTTTCCAACAAAATTATGGGTGAGTAGTCACGGTCTACCTCAACATCCACTGTCTCCTTTTTATTTAATTAATTATGATGTGATTTCTCGCAGCAACAACTATCACACCATATCTTTTGATATGGTTGGATGTGCATTGCCATATGGGCACTATCCTAGCCACCATACTTTTGCACTATCGTCACAGTGTACCATCATTGAAATCAATTAGATGTTGTGATGATTACCTACGCTTCACTTTTAAATTTCAAAGCTATTTTAGGGAACTTTTAAAACTTAGCATTATTTTCTATGAACTCCAATGGGAATATCATGTCAGATTTTTTTTTCATCTTGAACTTTGTTATCGATTATTTTATTTTATTATATTAGTAAAATATTAAATATAAGATATTAATAGTTAAATATATATTTAAATTTTTAATAATAATGTGTGTGTGTGTGTGTGTGTGTGTGTGTGTGTGTGTGTGTGTGTGTGTGTGTGTGTGTATGTGTATGTGTATGTGTGTCTATATATATATATATATATATATATATATATATATATATATATATATATATATATATATATATATATATATATATATATATATATATATATATATATATATATATATATATATATATATATATATATATATATATATA
This sequence comes from Chamaecyparis obtusa, assembly GCA_027943335.1. Classification (NCBI taxonomy): domain Eukaryota; kingdom Viridiplantae; phylum Streptophyta; class Pinopsida; order Cupressales; family Cupressaceae; genus Chamaecyparis; species Chamaecyparis obtusa. The sequence continues at coordinate 121,897 of BSBK01010303.1, read as the reverse complement.
TATATATATTTATTTATTTATTTATTTTATATTTAATTTCTAATAATAATGTTAATAAAAATTTCACTTGTCATTAATTATATATTATTTATGTTATAAATTTTTTTAAAGTTAATAATAATATGAATACTCATTCAATATTTACCTTAATCTCTATAAGTAAATTATATAATAAAATTATTATATCTCAATTTTAAAAAGTTAATTAATGATACAATTAAAAAATCTATATAAAATATATTGTAAAATCATTAAATTATATATTACATTTTACATTAGTAGACAAAAAAATGTGGTAACTTTTAAAAAGTAAAAGGTAACAAAGCCATCCATTATTTTTTTAACTTCTCTACATACAAATCCAAACATACTATGCCAACGTTTGTGGGAAAAAAAATGTTGTACAATTTTTAAAAAGGAAACTCATTAAAAAGATTATTTTAAATTAATTTTTTTAATTTCAATAATAGAGTAGATTTTTTCTATTATTTCAGTTTTATAAATAATTTAATTTAATTTTCTAATTTTTAATCTATTATTTTCATAAATTTTAAATATTGTACTAATAAATTATAGATGTCCATGTATATATATGAATCTTAATAATATGTACACAATTAAGGAAGAAAAATTTATATGGAATGTGAAAATCTAACTAATTTTGAGTTCTAATAATGTCTATTTATATTTTTACACTATAGTGAAACCTTAATTATGAAACGTGGATGCCAGAAAATACACACATTCTTCTGTAAAAAGCATAGAAGTAACAAAATGGATTGTAGAAATCTTAATTTTAAAAAAAAATTTAAGGTATTAACATTACTATTATTTAACATTTAAAAATATAATATATTTTTAATAAATATAATTATTAATAAAATTATATATTTTCATATTTTAAATAATAGATTGTAACATATAGAAATACAATATAATTATTAATAAAATTATATATTTTCATATTTTAAATAATAGATTGTATGTTAGATTTTTAAAAAGAATATGTTTATTTATATTTATAATTATTATATTATAGCATATATAATATACTATTAAATAATTTTAATATATAAGAATACAAACTTAAAAATTAAACATATAATTTATTAAAAAAATATTGATATATGTAATTTCAAAACTAATTTTATTAATTAACAACTTATTATTGTTATTATTTATTTAATTTTTAATAAAAATTTAAATAATAATATTATTAAAAGTTAAATAATAATATTAATAAAATTTTAATATTGTATGGATCTCAAAATAATTAGTTATATATTATAGTTAAGAATATATAAATAGACATTAATAAAATTTTCATATAAATATTTTTTAGGTATCTTTATATTTAATATAAAAAATATATTATAATTAAACTTTTTTACTCTCACATATAAATATGTATAAATTTTTTAATACTATATTAAAAATAAATAAAAAATAATTAATAAGAAATTAGAAATTCAAAATAAATTATTTATAAAATTAAAACAATACTCTACATATAATAAATTTAAAGTTAAATAAAATAATTTTAAAGTAATCATTTTAATGACATTTCTTTTACAAATCGCTACAGCATTTCTATTTCCTACAAACCTGTACAAATGGATACTAGATCGCCCATTAAACCTTATTTGAAATTCAAAGGATTCTTGTCTGAACTCACGTTAATAATACTTGTGTAATCTGAAAACTCGAATCAGAGAGATACCATGCCAGTTACGAAGGAGTTTCTTGGGTTATAATGAAGACGAAACGTAATGGGCAGGGCAGCTGTTCCTATATGTCCGTGCAGCCCAAGCAATCTTTTTAAGGTGCTCACATTTTGGTTATATCTTTCTCTGGGATTCTCACAAGCATTTTTTGCGGGGTTTTTTTGGTGAGGAGATTGAAAGTGCATGAACAGGCGGCCTCTGGAAGTTGTTCCATGATGCAGCAGTATCGACATGCGAAGGCCGATAATAAAGATGCAATGTTTATTCCCGTTTCATATTTCAAGGTCAAGTACTTAGCTTCTGGAGTCAAGTCTCCCCACTAAATTACACGATGACTTGGGAAAGTCAGGATTTGTTTGATTCAAATGGCCCTCAGTTTCGACGAGGGACAACCAAGGCATGGTAAGTTTAATGGTATGCTTCTAAGAAAGACTGCAAGAATAACCTAAAGATACGATGACTCGTGGGATTAGTTCGGTCCAGACTACAACAATATTTGTCTTTGAATAATTAAACCTAAAAGCAACTACCAAGTCCCCAACTCGGTGTAAGCAAGCCTGGAATTTGATGGCTGTATTGGCAGTTTTCTCACTTTTGAATAGTATAAGACAAATTTATTGAGTTGTGATAGTATTTTTTTGAATAATATAAAAATATATGTTATTTATAATATATATGTTTCTATTTTAATTATTATTTATATCATTTATTTTTTTAAAACAATAAAATATATAAATTTTAGAAACTTATTTTATGATTTACAATATTAGTATTCAATATATATATTTTCTTATTTTTCTATTATTTATTATATATTTATATAAATTTAGAATCCTTTTAAAAAAAAGCATATGAAGTTATATATTTGATATTTTTTATATATTCTTAATTTATATAGTTATTTTCTAGTTTTGTATTTCTTATATCATAATAAAACATATGAATTTAGAATTTCAAATTTCAATTTTGCCTCACAATAGGCATATGCATCTTCCACCCAAATAAGTGGAATTGGAATTTCGAATTTCAAATGTAAATTTTATAAAACCAAATTGGAAATGTGGTCAGGTCTATGAGGAAGAGGTAAAGTAGAGAATTAGGTCATCTCGACTATAGCAGGGTAATTTGATTTCATCTTTTCCTGAACTCTCTGCACACTCTCTCGACACTGAAAACTTACACCCGTCATTCTAGGGTTTCTAAGAGTTAATGATATGGATTTGAGCCTCATCTATTTTGTATTTTAATTTGCTACGTTTGATGTGATTGCAGGGTAAGGTCGCCACTTAACCTGAAAGGAACATGTGTAATACTATACTTGGAGACGGATGATCTGGAGAGTGCATTGAAAGGGCAATGGTGACAGAGAAGATATTGGAGAAGCCATGGAGACAAGTCTATGGAAAGCTCAAGGATCGGTTTCGTTTGGAGCATTGCCACTCATGTGAAGCATGAATCAGCGTGCCCACTGGTGCTAATTGAAAAATAAGCATTAGATTCGCAATTTTTTTTACTAAATAGGGGTCACCTGGGGCTCATTTAACAAGACCTCTCTTGCTAGTGTTAGTTTTTCAATGGTATTAAACTGTTTACAGAAAATGCATCTTCTCAATCATCTTCAGAATGAACCAAATAGATCTGTTCATATTCCGAAAATCATTTTCACAAAAGTATCTTCCAGAATTTTAGCATCTTCCAGAATTGACGTTATTGAGCATTTGGTATTCCACCACCCAAACGAGCCCACAGTTTGCTACTAAAGCTGTATTAATCATTTTTTTGCCAACATATATATCTGTTTATGCAAGTGTCCTCTGCAGGAATATGAAGCTCTCCTATCCTTCAACATCACCTTAACCTTCCCTGGAGACTATGGCGATATTCAATGGGCAAATGGAACAGACTGCTGCCAGTTGTATGGCATAGATTGCGACCAACACAAGAAACATGTGGTGGCGATATCGTGGGTGCCAGATCGAAATGGCTATGGCGCAAAAGGAGGAATCATGACTGGACAACCTGTGCAAATTTCCTTTTCTTGCAAGAATAGAGATAGCGGGTGTGGGATTTATAAGTAATCTTCCTTCATGCTTGGGAAATCTCCATTATCTTCAGGAATTAACTATAGACGGCAATAGGCTGGGAGGGGTAATACCCCTTAGCATTTGTATGCTCACAAATCTGCCTTACCTCAGTCTTCATGGGAATCAACTGGGCGGAAGCCTCCCATCTTGTTTGAACAATCTTTCTTCTTTGAATACTCCCTACCTTTCAGACAATCGATTGAGTGGCCAGATTCCATTTACTTGGGGTGATCTCCCTTTGCTTAAATACTTCAATGTTTCATTCAACGAATTGAGTGGGAATCTTCTCTTGTCATTTGTGGGGATGTCCTCCCTCACTGCACTCTCCGCTATTGGAAATAGATTCAATGAGAGTACCCCTTCTTGGGGCTTATCATCCTCTATTGAATTTCAAACCTCTAGCTGAATTCAAACTTCTTGTGTACAGATACAACGTTGTCCACCGCTAGCTGAATTCAAACCTCTCCGAACATCTTCAATTTTCTTGCACTCAGACAGTATGATCGACATCGACTTGTCTTGTGATCGATTTCACTGGCATGTCTTTATAGTCACGATTCCTAAATACTCATTGCCTACACACGTGTGAATGTTGTTTATAGCCGTCATATCTTTATCTTTTTTTTTTTTTTTTGTTTTACGTCGTTCTTTAATCACATTTTTTGGGATTACTCTTTCAAATCCGCTTCATAAACTTCCAAGATAATGCATTTGGCAAATGTAAAACTACGACAAGTTTCTATCCATCAAAGTTTAATAAAAAGGGGTTTTCTTGTCAGATTTTATAAATTCAATGGGCCTTTGGTCTGCTGGTGAAGTTGAATGGCTCACAACGAGCCTACCAGGGATCAATTCTTGCCGAGTGCAAGGCTCCGACATCATAAGGGATGAGGCTGGGATCGTGTCCCAGGTGAATTTGGCAGCATGGATGCTCCTCAGTCCTTGGCTCTAAGCCGAAGAGGTTTCATGCACGAGTGGGCCCCTATCAAGTTCCTAAAAACATCTATGGTGGCCTTCCCTTGTTGGTGGCTGGCAGGCTCTGTTCCTCACTAGGCTGCCTTGCAGGTCCGAACCCTCCAACAAAAAAAATAAAAATGCTTTGGTATTTATGCTTGAAAACTATGGATGAATAGGAATAATACGTGAACTATTTGACAGAATGCCTCAAATAGATGTCATTTCATAGAACACAATGAGTGCAGGTTATGCACAAAATGGAAACATGGACTAGGCACATGAACAATTAAAAAAAGCCTCAAAGAACTATCTTGAGTTTTAATGGAATGCCTTGATTGTAGATTACTAACAAAATCAACTTGTTAAAAAGGCTTTAGGAACTTTTAAGCAAATGCAATTTCCACATATAAGACTCTCCAACCTTTGCCAACATCCTCCTAGCATGTGTAAACATGGGAGCTTTGGTAAAAGTGTATCGACATCCATCAAAGCATAAGGTATAGAGCAATTCAGCCAGTTCTTGTACTTGCAACTGGTCTACTAGACATGTTTCCAAAACGTGGAAGCATGGACAAGCAGTGGGAACTGTTTTGTGACCATATTTCTTATTTGTTTATAAGAAATTCTACATCCATATTTCGTCTTTCATTTCTCCAAACAATTTGTATTTTTTCTTTTGTTGTTATCTATTTTTCTTTTCTTTTTAAAAAATTGCATGGTTGCATTTTTACAAGTGTGCCAACATTCTTGTATCAAAACCGGTCTTCATTAGGAACTTAGTTGTTTTCAATAGGTTCTTATAAAATCAATTACAACTAAAAAATTGACTAACATTGCAATCATATAGATATGAAAAAAGCTATTTAACTCTTAATATCATCTTTTTATTTTCCAACTTTTAATTATCTTTAGGATATGTCAATTAGTATTGTCTATATAGTTTTTTATAAAATTTTATTTTTCTAAAATACAAAATTATACTGAACAAAAGTCCAAAATCTTAGCATAGAAAAATTTTCCAAAGCAATTAATTTCTTTATTGTTGGTAACTATTGAAGATGTAGTGTGGTTATACAACATAATAAAGTAGGTACTTAATACATTTGCAAATGGACACATAGACTTTTCATAAGGTTTTACATCTTAATATTTATAAGTTCAATTTTGAAACTAAACATTATTAGTAAACTTTTAAATTATTTAACAATGTTTAAACAACCATGTCATCATTTTAGCAAGAAGTTTTTGCTCTACAACTTTGTTTATTTAATATATAAAATAAAATAACTATAATTATATATATGTGTGTGTGTGTGTGTGTGTGTGTGTGTGTGTGTGTGTGTGTATATGTATATGTATGTATGTATGTATGTATATGTGTATGGGTATGTGTATATATGTATATATGTATATGTATATGTATATGTGTATATATGTGTATATATATATATATATGTGTGTGTGTGTGTGTGTGTCTATATATATATATATATATATATATATATATATATATATATATATATATATATATATGTACATAGATACATAGATATATATATATATATATATATATATATATATATATATATATATATATATATATATATATATATATATATATATATATATATATATATATATATATATATATATATATATATACATACATACATAGATATATGTACATAGATATATATATATGTATGTATGTATGTATGTATGTATGTATGTATGTACACATACAGATACACACACACACACACACACACATATATATTATAACTATTATATTTTACTATATATATTTTAAAATATAATATGAGTATTATAACTATGATTTTTTTTTTTCATATATAAAATAACTATAATTACTACAGTTTATTATATATATATATATTAATTTAACATTAATATTATAATTATAATTATTAATATGTTTATTTAATTATTAATAATATAAATCCATAATATGTTTTACTGATATCTATAAATAAAATAAGAGAATATTATATATAAATAGATAATATAAATATTTATAAAAAAGTTTATATTAATATTATATTTTCAATTATTATTATAAAAATTAAATTCTATTGTAGTGGTCATTGTTTCAATATTATTTTACGGTTTCTTTAAGAGAGCATCTCACAAAAAGATTTGATTGTTCAAATGTGCAATCTTTTTAAAGTAATTTCTTTCCAAATAATAGGAAAGTGTATTGTAGTGATCATTGTTTCAATATTATTTTACCGCTTTTTAAGAGAGCATCTCACAAAGAAATTTAAGGGTTGAAATACATGCAATCTTCTTTAAGTAATTTCTTTTTTAAAAAAAAAAGTAAAAAGCCTCTAAGAAAATCAAAACGGACCAATTAGAAAAATAAAGGAAAAATGAAAATTAGATTAAAAAATCAAAGTTGTGCAAACCATAGTATAAATGTTTGATATTTGTATTGGCACAGATTTCTAGAGACAATTAATTGCAATATGGTGAAGCCAAAACAACCGTCTCCGGCTATACAGGCGGGGACTAACAAGAGAAAGCAATAGGTCCCAATCAACCAACTTACCTAAGGTTAAAACTTCGTGGTTCGAACCCAAGAAATAAATTTTCAGGATGGCACATTCTCCTCCCTGCCTTGTATGACAGTTTGAAAAACGAAACCCACTTTCATCACAGGAGAGAAGGGTGGGAGCACCGAAATCACGGGTCGAGTCAATCCTTCGCACTTTTTGTCGTGACTTGCAAAATTCAATACTTTTTAAGACTCAAAGCTGTAGTAATAAAGGAGAACTACCTAGCTGTATTTCTCGACGCTTTCGTTTGAAGTGATAGAGAAAGATGAATTTGTGGTCGATATTTCAAGGTTAAGTAATTTGCTTCTGGAGTCAAGTCTCCCCACTAAATTACAGGATGACTTCAGAAAGTCAGGATTTGTTGGATTCAAATGGCCCTCAGTTTCAATAAGGGACAACCAAGGCATGATAAGTTTAATGGTATGTTCCTAAGAAAGTCTGCAAGAATAACCTATAGATATGACGACTCGTGGGATTAGGCCGGTTAATATTATTATTTTTTCACTTAAGGAATTAGATTTCATCTAGAAACTAGATTAAATAATTAGTTGACAAGTAGATTTCATCTAGAAACTAGTTTAAATAATTAGTGAGAGGGTTGAAGAAGGCCACCCACGACTTGAGAAAAGGAAATAACAACCAAGGCATGATAAGTTTAATGGTATGTTCCTAAGAAAGTCTGCAAGAATAACCTAAAGATATGACTACTCGTGGGATTAGGCTGGTTAATATTATTATTTTTTCACTTAAGGAATTAGATTTCATCTAGAAACTAGATTAAATAATTAGTCGACAAGTAGATTTAATCTAGAAACTAGTTTAAATAATTACTGAGAGGGTTGAAGAAGGCCACCCACGACTTGAGAAAAGGAAATATTATGCCCAAAATCAAGAGTGAGAATTTCAAATATCCTAATTAAAATAGAATTAAAAGGAACTAGAAAGAAACCATTTGCACTCGGGGTAAATCTCCATCTTATCATCTAATATGGGGCGTCACTACGAGTCACTACTTAGAGATCTGATGGTTTATATAAATAAGATATGATCATCATCTATTGAACCCACAAATAAACTTTTTTTAAGAAACTTGACTAATATTAAGTTCCTCCTCCAAACTCACAATATGAGTGGAAGGAGGTAGAAATGTAAAAAAATTCTTGAAAGCATTATCAAGAAGAACTCTCCAAGATATAAAACAACTTGATATAGGAGAAGCCTTACTAACAATATCGACAAAATATTTTTAAAGCATAGAGAATCCGACTAGAAACATGTCATCAAAATTAGGGAATATAGAAGACTGAAGAGGTGAAAGCTTAAATGACCCCCTCAAGAGACCCAAAATCATTAAGAAGGGGGATTCTTGTAGAGAAATACTGATAGACACCAAGTTCCTAGGTATTAGCATTTTTTGAAGAGCAAACACAACATCATGATATGTAACCCTACCACCCAAAATTATAGGTAGACTAGCATGAATAGTATTTGCATCAATAACTAGATCGATTGTGCCTTAGAAGTTAAATCATCGACAAGTAGCAAAATGTAATTTTATGTATGAGAAGAATAAGAAAAGAAGTGTGAGGAGGAGGATTGTTATTCCACAATCAATTGGATATATCTCTAGAAACCAAATTCAAGTATTCTAGTGAGAACTAAGTTGAATGACATTTTAAAATAGGACCAATATTATTAGTTAATGTCAAATTTAAGTATTCTTTTTGAAATGGACGTATCCAAGTTGTACTAATTTTTAGTGCTCAATTCAATCAAACAATTTTTTTGATTTTAAAGTGTTATCCATTATTTTTTTAATAAAACTTGTTGATTATAGTCAAATGAAAAGAAGGATGAAAATTCCTAGAAAAGAGTGCAAAGAGTGCTCTCATTAAATGCATTTCCCTTTGCCATGTTCTCAATAAATGAGGACATCTCAACAAATGAGGAATGAAAAACCTCACTGATGAAATAAAGAAAATATAGATTACCTATCGAAAATATGATTTGACTAGAAACTCTACATCTGCATTGTAATTTTCCTTGCTGTCTATGAGTTTTCTATATTTGAAGGATGTCTAGTTTCCCATTCTCTCCCGTGCCGTGCCCGGCGGTTTGAACAGCGACTTCCATGTTTACTTGTGCGGGTCCGGCATAAAAGGGAAGGTTCACCAATTACGCTCTTGATCGATGGAGCACACGTTGTTTCGCGAGTCAATTCTCCGCCCGTGTCTCACGAGTTTGACGTAAACCTATCCTTGTTAAGAGTCATGCTATTCACATAGATCGAAACGTTAACAATCATTTTTTCATATATCTTACCCCTTGCTTTCGCATTGCAGCCATTCATTGTGGGAGTCGAGGGGAGTTTTAATTTGACGAGTAGAACAAAGGCTGTCCACATTTCACATTCGTAGCCTCTCCATATACTCTGTTATTCAATTATGTTGCCTGTCCTCATTTTATTCATTCACAATTTTACAATTTCTCTCTACTTCGGAGTTTGAAACACCACGGCTTCAATGGCTTTACCCACGCTTAATTTTACCATTATTATCACGATGATAGTTATCCTCTCTGCAAAGCAATGTCTGAGCCTTTCCATGTGTCATCCGCGGGAGGCTGAAGCCCTGCTTACCTTCAAAGCTGCCTTGAATCTATCTGATTCTATTCTTCCTACCTGGGTGATTGGAACTGATTGTTATTATTTCCTTATGGCAGGTCTCCTTTGTATGGAGGCATCCTTTCTGATGCTCTGTGCAACCTTCATTTTCTCACCCTCCTGGACTTGACAGGAGCTGGATTAACAGGTACCGTTTCTCCCCGCATCGGTAATCTCTCCTATCTTGAGGATATTGATTTATATGGTAGTATGTTGAGTGGGATGATACCCTCTACCATTTGTAATCTCAACAAACTTACATCCCTCTGGCTCGTAGTCAACCAATTTATGCGGAGCATACCACCTTGTCTGGGCAATCTTTCTTCTTTAGTTGATATCAGGCTCTCTGAAAATCAACTAAGTGGGAGAATACCGTATTCTATAGGCTATCTTTTTTCTTTTAGAACCTTGTAGTATGATGATAACCAATTGTCTGGTCAAATCCCATTGTCCGTGGGTAACCTCTCCTCACTTGGGCTCTTGGATGTTTCCTTCAACATACTAAGTGGAGCTATTCCTCCCTCATTTTTTGGGATGTCCTCTCTGTTCGGATAAGGTGACTCAGTCTTATCATGACTTATTGTTTTATTTATTCTTTTTGGAAAGATGCTAAATGAAGACGAAATCTTCCACAAGGATGGACTTGGAGAAGAAAATAGAATGTTTCATATTTTTCTCTGATTTATTCTCTTTGCTTTGTTTTAAAGGCAAGAGTTGTGCATAAAGAAAGTTTCTAAAATAATTTGTAGATGTCTTGAATGTAGACGTTTTAGAAACAGTTTTCTCTTGTACAAAAACTCTATAAGTACAAGGCATTATTGTAGAGAATTGAGAGAGAGAGAGAGAGAGAGAGAGAATTATTTAAAGGGCGATGTTATGCTGCCGAAATTATTCTAGATTTAGATATCACAGTTGATTACTCTTGTATAGTTGTGGCTCTGGAGATTGTATTGTAACTTTGATGCCGATAATACAATTGAATCTGACTTTAGAGAGGTGGGTTTTTTCCCACATATATCTAGTGTTATGTGTTTATGTGTTGAATCCATTTTCTGTATGTGTTTATTTTTCTTGCAATAGTCTAAGGTTTTGTGAGATAAATTTTAGCATCATCTTTCCTATTAGATTTAGCATTTGGAAGCATTTTCACACTTTGGCTTCCTTTCAATTGGTATCAGAGTATGGCCAACTTTGTTATTGTTGTTGGGTAGACGGGTTTTTTGTGCTGATCTAGTTTCAATGGGAGTTTTGTAGAGGAATTATTTTTTTCATAATCTTATTGCAGGTTAGATATGGCAAGCACATCCAACAGAGTAGAGATGGATAAATCTTTTCAAGATGATGTAGATGCTTTTGTTGTAGCCTTGACAACACATGCATCAGAAGATGTGTGGTTGATAGATTCATGTGCTTCTTTCCACATGAAATCTCACAGAGATTGGTTTTCAAAGTATGAAGAGTTTGATGGTGGAAATGTGTATTTGGGTGATAACTCTCACCTGAATATTGTTGGACGTGGTAGAGTCAAGATTAGATTTCCTGATGGTAAAGTGAAGGGGATTCATGGTGCATTGCATATTCCTAGTTTGGCAAGAAACCTACTTTCAGTCAGCAAGCTTAGTGATGTGGGTGTGTAGGTTATTTTCTCAAGTGCTAGATGCAAGATGACAAGAGGCTCTATGGTGCTTGCTAAGGGTGTTAGGATGGGCACCTTGTATAGGCTGGATGCATGCATGATTCAGTGCAATAGCACTTATGTGAAGTCCAAGAAAAGGGCTTTAGATTATTCATCCTCACCAACAGATCAAGAAAAGAGGAAGACCATTATTGCTACATCTGATGGTTAAGCTTTATGGGTACCTAAGCGTGCTAATACTTTGGAGATGAAACTCCCTACCAAGAAGATAATGTTATGGCACCAAAGACTTGATCACATTGGTGAGAAGGGCCTTAGAGCTCTAAAAAATAAGAGCCTTGTTGAAGGCCTTGATGATTGTAATATGGAGTTTGACTTCTGTGAACATTGTATTTATGGTAAACATCACTATGTTTCTTTTCACTCCAGTTCTCATAAGTCTTCTAGGGTTTTGGATTATATTCATTCAGATGTGTTTGGTCCAGTTAATGTTCCTTCGATATCTAGATCTTTGTATTTTGTCTCATTCATAGATGATTATAGTAGAAGGACATTTGTGTATTTCCTCTGAAGTAAATCTGAAGTTTTCAATTGGTTTAAGGAATTTAAATCCTTGGTTGAAAATCAGACTGGTAGAAAAATTAAGTGTTTGAGGACTGATAATGGTGGTGAGTTTTGTTTAGCAGAATTTGACAGGTTCTGTAAAGATCATGGAATTGAGAGACATAAAACAACTCCATACACTCCGTAGTAAAATGTAGTTGTAGAGAGGATGAATAGAACATTGATGAAGAGGGCTAGGAGTATGTTGAGTGGTGTTGGCCTTGAACAAAAGTTTTGGGCTGAAGCTAAAGCTGTGGCCACTACATGTTATTTAATTAACATGTCTCCTACTTCAGCACTTGTTGAGAAGACGCCCATGGAGGCATGGTCTAACAAGAAGCCCTCTTTGAGACATATCAGAGTCTTTGGTTGTGAGGCATATTGTCATGTGCCAAGTGAGAAAAGATCAAAGTTGGAGAACAAGGCATTTAAGTGTATCTTCATTGGCTATGGTGTCAGTGTGAAAGGTTACAAGCTTTGGGATCCAATTGCAAAGAAGGTGCTCTACAATAGAAGTGTGATATTTCATGAGCTGAAACCTTCCATAGTTGATTTGCAGCCAGAGAAGGAAGAGAAGCAAAAAAAAGAAGTAGTTCATAATCCTACTACCTCTAAGGAAGAAGAACTACGAGCTCCTGACGGACTTGATAAAGAGGAGAGCCTAAGAAGCTCTGAAAGTTCTGAAGAAGAGCAAGAACCTCAACCTCAAACTTTGAGGAGGTCTACTCATGATAGACAGTGACTTGATAAATTTGGTTATTCACCTAAGAGGTTTGGATATTCTTTATTGGATTTCAGTTGTATATTTGCTTTTATTTCTAACACTCATGAGCCTAGGACTGTTAAAGAGGCTATGGGTATGCATGATGTAGATTCCTGGATGGAAGCCATGAATGAAGAGATGGAAGCATTGAAGAAGAATGCAAATGGGTGTTCAAAAATAAATTAGGTCTAGATGGTAGTGTTGAGATGTATAAGGCATGATTGGTCATGAAGGGGTATTCACAGGTGGAGGAAATTGATTATGGTGAAATATTCTCTCCTGTAGCTAATCTAATATCCATTCGATTCTTGTTATCACTTGCAATAGCTTATGACTTTGAAGTTGGGCAAATGGATTTGAAGACATCATTCCTTCATGGTGATTTGGAGGAGGAAATTTATATGTCATAGTTAGAGCATTTCATTGAGAAAGGTAAAGAGAACCTTGTTTGTAAGTTGAAGAAATCTCTATATGGTTTGAAATAGTCTCCTAGAATGTGGTATCAAAAGTTTGCCACCTATATGTTGTCTTTGGGATTTCTGAGATCTAAATCTGACCATTGTGTATATTATAAATCTGAAAATGGTCACATTTTTATCATAGTCTTGTATGTAGATGATATGTTGTTTATTGGGAATGGTAAAAAAATGATTTTAGATTTGAAATCTCAGTTAGCAGCATAGTTTGAAATGAAAGATCTAGGTCCAGCTAGATATATTCTTGGGATTGAGATCATTAGAGATAGAACTAGTAGAAAGCTTTGGATGAGCCAAAGGAAGTATGTTAACTCTGTGTTGGAGAAATTCAAGATGACAACTTACAAGTAGTTAGTTGTTCCAATATTACATGGGACGAAGCTTTCTATGGAGGATTGTCCAAAATCTCCTATTGAGATGGAGGACATGTCTAGAGTACCTTATGTGAGTGTTGTTGGTAGCTTTATTTATGCTATGGTTTGTATGAGGCCAAACATTGCCCAAGTAGTGGGAGTCCTTAGTTGGTATATGGTGAATCTTGGAAGGGTGCATTGGGATGCAGTTAAGAAAGTGTTTAGATATTTGAGGGGCACATCTGAGTATTGCTTATGTTTTCATGGTAATCCTACTATATCTTGACATTCTATTTGCAGTCGTGGATATGTGGATTCAAATTGGGCAGGTGATATTGACACAAGAAGATCCACCAGTGGATATGTTTTCATGATGTTTGGTGGTGCAATTAGTTGGATGAGCAAGCGGTAGGCTATAGCTGCTTTGTCCACAACAGAAGTAGAGTACACGGTAGCTAATCATGCTTCCAAAGAGGCCATTTGGCTTAAGAGATTGTGTTCTGATATTGGTTTTGATGCAGGACAAATTACTATCTATTGTGACAGCCATAGTGCTATCTATTTAGCAAACAATGCTACTTTCCATGCCAAAATAAAGCACATTGATGTACAATATCATTTTGTTCATGATATGGTGGAAAATGGAACGACGAAGTTGGAAAAGGTTGCTACTTTGGAGAATGTAGCAGATGCATTGACAAAGCCAGTGAGCACTGAAAAGTTTAGATGGTGTGTTGGTTCGATGGGCCTTGGGGCCTATGCTGTGATACAGTAACTCTTGTAAGGTCTTCGGCAAGCGGGAGATTGTTCGGATAAGGCGACTCAGCCTTATCATGACTTATTGTTTTATTTATTATATTTGGAAAGATGCTAAATGAAAACAAAATCTTCCACAAGGATGGACTTGGAGAAGAAAACATAATGTTTCTTGTTTTTCTTTGATTTATTCTCTTTGCTTTGTTTTTAAGGCAAGAGTTGTGCATATAGAAAGTTTCTAAAATAATTTGTAGATGCATTGAATGTAGACGCTTTAGAAACTATTTCCTCTTGTATGAAAACTCTATAAGTACAAGGCATTGTTGTAGAGAATTGAGAGAGAGAGAGAGAGAGAGAGAGAGAGATAATTATTTGAAGGGTGTTGTTATGCTGCCAAAATTATTCTGGATTTAGATATCACAATTGATTACTCTTGTATAGTTGTGGCTCTCGAGATTGTATTGTAACTTTGTTGCTGATAATACAATTGAGTCTGACTTTGGAGTGGTGGGTTTTTTCTTGTAAGGGTTTCCCATGTATATCTAGTGTTATGTGTTGAATCCATTTTCTGTATGTGTTTATTTTGCTTGCGATAGTCTAAAGTTTTGTGAGATAAATTTCAGCATCATCTCTCCTGTCAGATTTAACATTTGGAAGCATTTCCGCACTTTAGCTTCCTTTCACTCTCTTTATCTTCTAGATGCTCAAGGAAATGCTATCAATGATAGCACTCTTTCCTGGCTATTGCCATCCTCTCTGTCAAATATTTACCTCTCCGATCAAACAATTTTAGAAATGTTGTTTGATAACCTTACCAATTTAGAAACATTGATTTTATCAAGTTGTGCATTAAAAATTAGTTCAACTTGGATCCCTCTATTTCTGTTAAGAGCATTACTTTTAACATCATGTAACATTAATTGTCCTATTCCGCAATGGCTTTCAACCCGGTTCTCATTGACGGAGCTGAGTTTGGTTGATGACAATATTTTTGGAGAGATACCCCATTGGCTGGGGAATAACATTCCTTTAAGATCCCTAAATCTTTCTAATAATCATCTGCAAGGTACCATTTATGTTAAAAACTCAACTTATGGTTTGGGTCTCTTGGATATCTAGGAACATGTTTTCTAGATGCATGCCATCTATAATACCTTCCAATCTCGTAGTTCTGATGCTCAATGATAATTCACTTACTCGCAACATCCCTCCCAATTTGTGCAGTTTGACACGACTCATAAAGTTAAATCTAGCAAATAATAAATTTGATGGATCCATTCCCCAATGCTACGCCCATATTTCTGTACCTCTAATTATAAACTTTGCAAATAATAGTCTAGAGGGAAGCATACCCCAAGGGCTATGCTCCTGGTCCTTGATAGTCCGCAATAATAAGTTTGGTGGGTATTTCCATTGGTAACGAATTGTCAGGAATTAAAAGTAATTGATATTGGGAGCAATTACTTATTTGTAGGTGAGATTCCAAGATCAATTGGAAATCTCTCTGCTCTCGAAGTGTTGGTAATGAAGGGTAATCATTTTAGAAGCAACATTCCTTCCAGTATTGGCCAATTGAAGCAGCTCCATATCTTGGATCTTTCATCCAACAATATATTAGGCATTATTCCACACAGCATTGTAACATTGCAAGCAATGGCGATAACGACAGAGTATGGTTATATGCTGAATGAAAGTGATGATGCTCTCGACTATCCAGCTGACTATGTGGGATCTTATTATGATGATTTAGACATAATTATTAAAGGTGCAATGTATCACTATCCATATGTTCTTTCCACGCTGAGATTCATAGATCTCACGGAATCGATTAAATGGAGACATTCCATCTGATTTGGTAAGTTGATGGGCCTGAGGTATCTCAATCTATCAATGAACAAACTTACTGGCACTATTCCAAGTAGTTTTAGGGAAATGATTCAGCTAGAGTCATTGGACCATTCTGCAAACAAGCTTTTAGGAAATATCCCTTGGCAGCTCCAGTTGTTGAGCTATCTGGCATCTTTGAATTTTTCAAAGAACAACCTTTGTGGAGGAATACCTCAAGGAGGATAGATGATAACTTTTGAAGACTCATGTTATTGAGGAAATCCAAATTTATGGGGATGCCCACTTCCAAGGAACTGCTCTTGGCCAAAATTTTCTCCTCCCCCTCCTCATCTTGTTCATGACAATGAAGACTTCAATGAAGAGGAAATACCATGGTATTGGATTGGTTTCGGACTATCTCATGGAATGGGTTTTGCTGGGGTGGTGTTTTTTCTTGTATTGAAGACAAATTGGAGAAACAAGTACTTCAAGCGGGTTGATATGATTTTGAAGTTTCAGATTCCTGCCTTCCGCAATAGGAGATTATGAAGTCTTGTTTCTCTAGAATAAGACGAGACAAGACATTGCCTTAGCATTTTGGTTCTTGAGGTTATTTTGATATCAAATATTTCATATTGCTATGTTAACTACTATAAGGAAGAGGCCTGAATCCTTGGAACATTGTTTACTGGTGTGTTTTCTTTGCATATCATTATGCATAGAATGTCTGTAATGGGTTTCTATATTTATGTTCTGCTCAATTTTTCTACTTACAATAGAAGTGCTTTTTGCTAAGGAAAATGTCAATAGCGTTGTATTCCTGGCATGATCTGAAAGCGAATATGCATTACTTCAAGCATAAATAATTTTAAATTGAGACAATATTTATTCAAATGTATGTTACTTTTCTCATTAACAAAGGCATATTTAGAATCCTCCTATTGTATATACACTTTTTGAAATAATTCTTTTAACTCATTTAGCACCATTTCATCTTATTTCTCTCTCAATAAACAGTTATTTAAAAGACCAGAACACACAAAGACACATCATACCGAAGTGTAGAGATACTTTATAGGTCAAAAAATATTGGGTATGTGAAGCCCAACAGTCACAACCATTCATCTTCTCCCTTCTTCTTATTTGGTAGTTGTATATGTTTCTATAAATGGTTGTGTACATGCCATGGATGTAGTGTATTGGTTAAAACATTAATAAGAGATTTCCCTACTTTGAGAGTGGATGCAAGAAAAGTTTCCTAACCACTATACATATTATGTTATGCATTTTGTCTACTCTTTTTATTGTTGTCTTCAATATGTTTATTATTTTTATCTTCTCATTTAGAACTTACAATTGTTATCAGAGCTTGGTTGAAACCAAGGAGTAGATATGGAATACGGTGATGCTTTATTTTGACTACAACAGAAGTTGTAGCAAATGGTTTGGTGCTTGATACAAGAGCATCATTTCATACTACTTCGCACATGGAGTTTTCCAAAACCTTTCAAAGCGATAATTTTGGTAAGCTTTTCCTCACAGATGATAACTTTTTTAATATTATTGGAAAATGAGATGTTTTGCTAAAAGTAGCAAATGGAAATAGTTGATTGGTACGAGATGTTAAGTATGTCCCTCAACTCAAAAATAATTCAATTTCATTCGAGTAATTATTCTCTCAAGGATGCAATGTCAAGTAGGAATCCAACAAATGTAATGTGACGAAACGGTTATAGTGATTGCAAAAGGAAGCAGACTAGATGCTTTATACTTAGTAGAGACTCTCAATGAACAACTAAAATGAATCGGTAATTTACAGTAGTAGTGCAAAGTGGTTGCACAAATTTCTTTGGCATCCACATCAACAAGATGTTAAAAAGGAAAAACTGAAATAAAAGGTAAGAAATTGGAACATTAAAACTTATGATTTTAAGAAATTAAAAGGATTAGTGTCTGGTGAGGAAAGAGTTTTTGCCGTAGAAAATAAAGTTTCACTCATGGGAATAGATGAAACACTTGTTGAATATTTTTCACTTAAAATGATAAAATGGAAATAGATAATATGGATCAGAACAACGATATAAAGCTTTGTTCTATGTCTAGTGAGTGAAAGCTTGAGATTTTAAATGAGTCTGATTTGTAGACTGTTATTGTTGAAGGAAATGACGATTTTAATATCATAGACAAAAGCTTGGTTGTAGATAATTTACAAGGTAATTCTACAGAGAATGTAGGAGTAGTAAGACAGAGACAGGAGAAATGGTATCATAGGGGGCAGAGGAAAGTAGTGGCATTGGGGCCATGGGAGCTCAACATAATAGTGGATGTATTTGTGGCACCCAATATAGTAGTATGTGGGCAAGCGGAGGTGTAGGATGACTCCTCCATCTGGTACGGCTTTGTTCTTCTCTACAACCTCAACAATTGTTTTGTGGGCTTTTGTTCCAATGTTGAGAAAATGTGTTTCCTTCACGCTACTCTGTCTTCACCAAGGGCCCGTTTGGCATGTGGAATTAATCTAGAATAGGCATTGTTGAATGCAAGAATAAATTAATTCACTGTTTGTGGCTATTTTTTGAATTTTTGAATTAGAAAACTAATTCTCATTTTGGGCCGAATGCTTGCATTAGTTAATTCCAAAAAAAAGGTGGAATTCATTTTATTCCAGGAATAAGTTTTTCATGGATTCAAAATTACATCAAAATGTTTAAGTTTTTCAGGTTCGTGCATGAATGGTTAAGAGATTATAATCTTATTTTTTTATAATCTTGTTTTTTTAACAATTTTTTTTTATAATTTAAATTTTTTATAATTTTTTGAATAATTTTTTTTACAATTTATTTCATAATCTTTTTTTTAAAAGTTAATAATACTACATTGTTTAAATTAAAAATATATAAGTTAAAAATACATATATAGTTTAATTAAAAACCCAACAAAAAAATGATAAGTTCAAAAATTAAAAATTAAAAATACGAAAATAATTTTTATTCCAATTTCACATTATGGGATCCAAACCTAGAATAGATTATTCCACCTTTCATTTCGAGGATTAATTAATTTGAGAATAGCTCCTTATTCTAAAATAGGCCTATACTAGAGAAGTTAATTCCATGCACCAAATGGGCCCCAAGCAATTAGTTGTGGGAGAAAGTTTTGACAGAGAAGTATACTTGCCCAAAACATTTGAAATATGAGGATTTTAAGCATTCTATAAGGGCCCGTTTGGGAGCTGGAATACCGAATGCTGGATAAAGTCAATTCTTGAATATGCTACAATTCTGGAAGATACATATCCTCAAAATGATTTCCAGAATATGTGTTGGAATAGTTTGGTTCACTTGGAAGATGAAAACCTACAAATTTTCTTCAAAGAGCAGCCTCCACACCCTAGCTACTCGTAGCACCATAGAAACTAAAATGTGAAGCATATTTTATGATAGGAATCTATTTGAAGGTTCATAAAACTATATATACACCACTATGAGCATGACGGGGATCAAAGATAGATGGATGCAGGTGCGATTATTCAACACTCATCCACTGAAATGTCATGCCCTATACAGCCAGATATGACACTCTGGAGGCAACTTCCCTCTGAGATTCCCAATCATGCTTGATGGGCTCTGCTTGACATCATATGAGAAGCACATATGAACGGTGAAAACAGTAGCATAAAACTATTTTCATGCTCATAGTGGTAGCTACAGAGTAGTGAATGGTGAGAACGAAAATGATAGAGAATGGTGAGAACAAAAATGAACAAAAATTTTAGCGGAAAATTAAATCTAACTTCAGACGTCAAATATTTGATGAAGGGTGCTCCCCTTAATACCACAAACACATAACAAAAAAAGAGAAACAACAACAATATGCAAGAACAGAAAATTGGCTTCTTATTATCTCCACAAATGTGGAATTACAAACTTTCAGAATCACAATATGCAAAGCCACATGGGCATTCCCTTACAATATTCTGTAGGACAAAGCCTCGAACTATTACCCAGATCTACTACCCCAGAACTATTCTGAACTATTCTGGACTATTCTGGACTATTCTGGACTGCATAAGACAATAATACAGCCTTCCTTATATAGGCAATTATCCACCGCCTGGGAAGGTTCCAGAATTTTAGCCAATAAGGCCGACCAAACTTAGAATTATTTTATTTTACATTTCATTACATCATAGTCGGCTCAAGATAACCTTTGAAACCCGAACAGAAATTTTGAAGAAAATTATTTTTCGCCATTTCGGGTGGCCCAACTTCTGAAGACCATAAGTCATCACCAGTTGACCCGCTCGGCTATTATAACCCCATTTCGGAAACGCCACGAAGTGCTCTACAGGCTTAACTAGCGCAAGCGCCCATCACCCAAATTTTTGACCTCATTCGGGGCCTCTAAAGCCTTCAAAATTGAGTTCAAAGTTTCTGTACCCTACTGCCAATACCGAAAATCTTCAATATCTTCAAAACTACACCTGATCTAGCCATGAAACTTTGCTGGCAGACTTATATGACCAAAATGAACCTCCAAGAAAGAAATCAGATCATTCTGAGCACATAGGAAAATTACCAAAAGTAGTAACTTTCCATAAATAGTAGCTCTGCACAAAATAGCCCTTATTGAAAATAAAAACAAAAATATTTTTGGGTGATGCAAGATTGCTCTTACACCCAGGATGCTCCTGCATCAATATTATAAACAACAAGTAGACCTGATGGCACATAAAATGGGCGTTTGAAAAGTGGAATTTCTAATTCCACCTTTTCAAATGAAAGATGAAATGTCCATTTTGTGGGTAAAATTAGAATTTCAAAATTTTGTTTCTTGCTTGTTTGGATGGACACAACCATGGAATTCAATAATCTGAAAATCTAATTCCGAAATTAGAGAGCATATTCCATGCACCAAACGGGCCCTAATTGATTGTCCTACTAGAACATTGGGGTCCACTGAAAATAATCGACAAAATAAAATAGCCAATAAAATTTATCAATAGCGAATAAAATAAATTATATAAGAAAGGCAATGAAATTATTGATAAAGGATACTAGTTTTCAAAGTTATATTTAAGACATCAAAATTTCCAAAGATTAAATTATATAAGAAAGACAATCAAATTATTGCTAAAGTATACTAGTTTTCAAAGTTATATTTAAGACATCAAAATTTCCAAAGAGAAATCCCTCCATGTCTTTAGGCAAGTGTAGTTCTTTGGGTTCATTTTTCATATGTTTATTTTTTTATCAAGATAGTTTTTTTTAAAGTAATGTTATTTATATTAAATTTGATTTTTTTTCTTTTTTATTTTAAAAATGGGTATTATTTTTTAGGCTGAAGGTGTTTCATATTTGAAAGAGTCGATCTGATATTTCCATCATATGGTAGACAATGTTGTAAAGAATAGGCAAGATGATTGAAACAATTTGAAGCATTCATTTATGTTAGGAAAGCTTACACAACATGTCTTTGTATCTGCTACATTTCTCGTCATTAAGGTGTCTACAAATGACCAAAGTACACATATATTACTTGGGATGTCTCGTGTCTTGCAATGCTATTTCTAACTTCAAAGAAGAAACTGCTCTCATAGGGTGCAGACACAACGTAGTCCACCACTAGCTGAATTCAAACCTATCTCCGAACATCTTCAACTTTCTTTCACCCGGACGCTATGATCAGTATCGACTTGTCTTGTGATTGATTTCATTGGCATGTCTTCATAGTCACAATTCATAAATAATCATTGCCTACACACATGTGAATGTTGTTTTATAGCCATCGTGTCTTTTTTTTACTTTGTTCTCTGATCACATTTTTTGGGTGTACTCTTTCAAATCCGCTTCAAAAACTTTCAAGAAAATGCAGTTGGGAGGTGTAAAGCTACAAAAAGTTTCAATCCATCAAAGCTTAATAAAATGGGTTTTCTTGTCAGATTTTATAAATGAAAATGCTCTGGTATGCATGCTTGAAAAAGTGGATGCATAGGAACAGTACATGAACCGTTTGACAAAATGCCTTAAATAGATATCATTTCATGGAACGCAATGAGTGCAGGATATGTACAAAATGGAAGCATGGACTAGGCATGTGAAAAAAAAGCCTCAAAGACCTATCTTGAGTTTTAATGGAATGCCTTGATTGAAGATTACTAACAAATTAACTTGTGAAAAAGGCTTTAGGAACTTTCAAGAAAATGCAATTTCTACATATAAGACTCTCCAACCTTTGCCAACATCCTCTTAGAATGTGTCAACATGGGAGCTTTGGAAAAGCATATCGACATCCATCAAAGCATAAGGTATAGAGCAATTCAGTTAGTTCTTGTACTTGCAACTACTCTAGTAGACATGTTTCCAAAACGTGGAAGCATAGACAAGGGGTGGGAATTGTTTTGTGACCATATTTCTTATATGTTTATAAGAAATTCTACATCCATATTTCGTCTTTCATTTCTCCAAACAATTTTTCTTTTTTCTTTTGTTGTTATCTATTTTTCTTTAAAAAAATAAAATTTGCATGGTTGCATTTTTACAAGTGTGCCAACATTCTTATATCAAAACCGGTCTTCATTAGGAACTTAGTTGTTTTCAATAGGTTCTTATTAAATCAATTACAACTAAAATATTGATTGACATTACAATCATATAGATATGAAAAAAGCTATTTAACTCTTGATATTATGTCATCTTTTTATTTTCCAACTTTTAATTACCTTTAGGATATGTCAATTAGTATTGTCTATATATATTTTAATACAATTTTATTGTTCTAAAATACAAAATTATAGGGAACAAAAGTCCAAAATCTTAGCATGGCAAACTTTTCCAAAGCAATTAATTATTTTATTGTTGGTAACTATTGAGGATGTAGTGTGATTATACATCATAATAAATTAGGTACTTAAAACATTTACAAATGCACACATAGACTTTTCATAAGGTTTTACATCTTAATATTTATAAGTACAATTTTGAAACTAAATATTATTATTAAACTTTTAAATTATTTAACATTGTTTAGACAAGTATGTCATCTGTTAAGTAGGAGATATTTTCCAGAGCTAGTCAAATTGTGATATTGCTATCAGGATTCAACTGTGTAGTTTTTTGAGTCAAACTCATTGACCCATGATTCATGAGTAGTGGTTCACATGAACCCATCTCTCATGAGAATGAATGCAACACTTAGCACTCATTGGATCTAGGTGATGCTCACAAAGGTGAAGTATCGGTGCTTCACCTTTGTGAGCATCACCTAGATCCAATGAGTGCTAAGTGTTGCATTCATTCTCATGAGAGATGGGTTCATGTGAACCACTACTCATGAATCATGGGTCAATGAGTTTGACTCAAAAAACTACATAGCTGAATCCTGATAGCAATATCACAAGTATGTCATCATTTTAACAAGAAGTTTTTGTTCTACAACTTTATTTATTTAATATATAAAACAAAATAACTATAATTATTATATTTTAGAATATAATATTAGTATTATAACTATGATCTTTAATTTTATTCAATATATCAAATAAAAAAACTATAATTACTAATATATATATATATATATATATATATATATAATAATTTAATATTAATATTATAATTATTAATATATTCATTTAATTATTAATAATATAAACTTATAATATATTTTAAATAAAATAAGAGAATATTATATATAAATACATAATATAAATACTTATAAAAAAGTACATTAATATTATATTTTTAATAATTATACAAATTAAATTTTATTGTAATGATCATTGTTGATTGGTTAAAATATTTTTAATTTTTTTCAAATAAAAAGTGGAAAAACTTTAGGAAAATCAAAACGGACCAATTAGAAAAATAAAGGAAAAAATGAAAAAATAGATTAAAAAATCAAAGCCGTGCAAACCAGAGTATAAAAGTTCGACATTTGTAATGGCACAGATTTCTAGAGACAATTAATTGCAATATGGTGAAGCCAAAACAATAGTCTCCGGCTATACAGGCGGGGACTAACAAGATAAAGCAATAGGTCTCAATCACCCAACTTTTAATCACGGGTCAAGTCAGTCCTTTGCACTTATTGTGATGACTTGCGAAATTCATGAGTTTTTAAGACTCAAAGCTGTAGTAATAAAGGAGAAGTAGCTAGCTGTATTTCTCGACGCTTTCATTTGAAGTGATAGAGAAAGATGAATTTGTGGTCGATATTTCAAGGTCAACTACTTTGCTTCTGGAGTCAAGTTTCCCCACTAAATTACGGGATGATTCAAATGGCCCTCAGTTTCTACGAGGGACAACAAAGGCATGGTAAGTTTAATGGTATGTTCTTAAGAAAGACTCCAGGAATAATCTAAAGATACAACGACTCGTGGGATTAGTCCGGTCAAGACTAGTAATATTTTTTTTGAATAATTCGACCGAAAAGCAACCGCAAGTCCCCAACACGGTGTAAGCAAGCCTGGAATTTGATGGCTGTATTGGCAGTTTTTTCTTTTTTTAATCGTATTTTCTGTAATAGTATTTTGTTGAATAATATAAAAATATATGTTATTTATAATATATATGTTTTTATTTTAATTATTATTTATATCAATTTATTTTTTTAAAATAATAAAATATATGAATATTAGAAATTTGTTTTATGATTTATAATATTAGTAGTCAATATAAATATTTTCTTATTTTTCTATTATTTATTGTATATTTATATTAATTTAGAATCTTTTTAAAATGAGGCATATGAAGTTATATATTTGATATTTTTTATATATTTCTAATTTATATAGTTATTTTCTAATTTGTATTACTTATATCACAAATAAAATATATGAATTTAAAAATTTGTGCATAATTTTTAATATTATTTATTATATATTTATATAAAGTTTTTATATGATTTTTTTTGTATTAATAATAAAGAGATCAAAAAGAGTTACAATGAAGAGTACAAAATCAGAGGCACGACGTCACAACGAGAGTAGCAGAGAGTTAAGGCATCAAAACATCATTAACAAGAAACATAAAAAGGAATAGAGACTAGTGAAGTCATCATAAGCATCAACCCATGCGGTCCATCCCATGGTGCCCTCCATCCACATAATATTTTTCTTATTCTGGATCTGGTCAAGCAAGAGGATCATGTCATCTAAGTTGTTCTTGTTTTTTCTTTTAACTTCCAAGTTAAGTTGCTTTATAGTCTTCTCAAATATCTGAAAATTATCCATGTGTCTCCTCCAAACATGCCCATCCTTAAGCTCAGAGGCAAAGAAAGTGGCGTAGCTACTCTTTAGTAGTCTTTTAAACTTTTCTTTGTCCACCATCATAGTGATGTGCACCTACAAGAAGATTTTAAAAGATGCGAGACTTCGAAAAGACTCAATAAGAACCCTGGGATTATTTTGAAACCTTTCCTCATTCCTACATTTCCAGATCTGCCATAGAATGTTAGATGAAAGAATATTCCAAAATAAATTAGTATCATTTTTAACCACATCAATATGGTCAATTATGATTTCAAAAATATAATTTTTTGTTGGGAAAGATATACCAAACATGAGCCAAAATATGTGTCTACAAGATTTAGGAAGTCTACATATGTTACAGTAATGAGTCGCAAAAAAATCCTTTCTGATGGGGATTCTATCAAGTATCAAAAGCCATTTAAAACATTTAATCTTAAGATCAATAGAGCTTTTCCATAACTTCCCAAAGTACATCTTCCAAGAGGAAACATCAAAATTAGAGTACCAAACAATATTAACATGGTCGATGAGGGAATCATTATAACCAATCATGCTAGAAATGTTTTTAGCTTTAATTTTGGTTATAATGGTTCCATCCAGCCATTTAATATTCAAAAATCTATTGGAATCAACATGGAAAGTAGTAGGAATGTCCTTGTAGGCCTTAATAATTAGATTATAAGTTCTTTTTTGCAATAGAGGGATGTTAAATTTGAGTCTAAGCTCATCCCAAAAAATGATACTGTCATGTTCAAAAATATTAGCAAGATGAGTGATGCCAAGGTTAGACCAATACTTGCTAGAGCAACCTTGGGAGAGAGGAAAGGGCTTACCAGATAACTGCAAATTCCACCAAATGGATCTTTCACCACAGAGTTGTTTATCATCATGAAAAGTCTTGTTAGTAGTATATTTCCTAACATGGTTCCAGGCTTTCCAAATGGACTTGAAGATAGCACATCCTCAAATCACAACTGGAAAATTCCCACAAATCAAGTCACAAAAGGTAAGTTTTTCCAAGACTTAGCATTCTTAGGGAACCCTCTTTCAATATTACTCCTAACAAGAACTTTCCAACGATCCCCAACCAAAGAGTGAAAGATCCATTTCGCAGTAAGGGCTAAGCCCGTAGTTTTAAGGTCCTTCAAACCCAGACCCCCAAGGAGCTTGTCAATATGACACCATTCCCACTTATCAACATGGAGCTTTTCATTCCCTTTTCCACCAGACCAAAGATAATTCTTGATGGCCTTTTGGATCTCTAAGATTTGGTAACTGTTGAACATCCAAGTAGAAGAATAGTATATGTTGTAAGAGGAGAGAATTTTTTGGCAAACTTGCACTCTACTAGCCAAGGATAGAGATTTGTTGTGCCATTTATTCAATTTTTTGGTAATTTTCTCCTTAACTCAAAGTCACATATCTTTAAGAGAGGGGTCAATAGAAAATCATATACCAAGATACCTAACAATATTGTAAGGACCACCCCATTGGTAATCATATTTATTAAACCAAGCTGGCAGTTGCTCATCCCAACCGAGACATATAGATTTGGTATGAGAGAGATAAGCCCCAGAAATAGAGCACAAAAGATTGAGTTTATTTTTTAGAGCTTCAAAGTTATCTTTAGTGGCTTCATGAAAAATAATAGTACATCATCAACAAATTGATAGTTAATAAGCTTGGTCTCATTAGCAAGGGATACACCCTTGAGAGTATGGGAGAGGGAATTATCTCCAAGGATGTAGAAAAGGGTATCATACGAAATAACAAAGAGGGCAGGAGCCAAGGGACATCCTTGTATGATGGAACAACCAATGCGGAAGGAATCAGATAGGGATTCATTGATATCAACTTGGGAAAAAGCATCTTTAAGTAACATATTAACTAAATTACATAAAAAATTAGGAAATACAAAGGCCTCCAACATCATGTAGATAAAACTCCATTCCACTCTATCATAATCCTTCTCGAAATCCAGCAGAAACATAGCCAAATTTTGTTGAGAGTACTGTTACCCTATTTTTCTACATGTAGAATGATGAACACAAATAGGAAAATGGTGCATAAAGGTACTTTTATTTAATACTATTTTTCAGGTGATGTGGATTAACATTTCATTATTGCATTCATATCAATTTTCATTGTACTCTAAGCATTGATCACATTTAAAAATTTAAAAAAATCCATAATTGATCATTACATTGTGCATACAAACTAAATGTAATTTACAAATGCTCTTTCATATTTCATCTTTCATGTCAAAATAGAGTACAAAGGGAAGAATGGAAAGATATGTTAGAGGTATGTATAAGGTCCTTTGCATTTCCTTGAGGAGTCATCTGCATCTATGAGCTGGTTGTTTATGTGGTTCAAGTCCTCAGATTCACTATCTGAGTCTTCATGTCTGGTCCTAGGTCTTTAGGGTTTCCTGTCTTGCATCATGGAAGAGTTAAAAGTTGTTAGATCTGGTTGGATCTAAGAAATGCATAAGATCAAAACATCACACAACAATTAGAATATTTCAAAGTTGTACCTA
Source organism: Chamaecyparis obtusa (assembly GCA_027943335.1). Classification (NCBI taxonomy): domain Eukaryota; kingdom Viridiplantae; phylum Streptophyta; class Pinopsida; order Cupressales; family Cupressaceae; genus Chamaecyparis; species Chamaecyparis obtusa. The sequence goes on along the minus strand of BSBK01010303.1, from coordinate 93,694 downwards.
TATCTAGAATTTCAATACAATAATAAAATATGCATATACATAAAATGAAAAGTAGTATTAAAGGGACATAATTTTATGAAACCTTTTACTATTAATAGCCATCATTATGCATGTTTTTATCATAAACCAGATGTCTTAATCAAAGGGACTTAATTTTATAGCTTAGAAACCTTTTTCAGGATAGGAGATTACATTAGATTAGTGAACATATCAGTTGACTAACACACTTGCATAATTATCATCATACATGATACTGTCATTAAAATAGATCTTCTGATTATGTTCACTAACCTAATGTAATGTACTTGATTCAATGTTGTTTCTAAGCCAGTCAGAGAGGTGCTTTATTCAAATGGATTGTTTCTTATCAGAGTCATAAAAAGAAGATGTAGTGTGATGTACATTGTGGTGTTCACTAAAAAATATACCATATAGTGTTGTTCATATGCTAAGGAGATTCAAAGTATCAAGTTCAAGGTCACAAAAATGTATTTTTGGGTGTCATGAGCCCATGCTTGAACCCCACGAATTATCATTTTAACATAAATATGTTTCATATTATTCAACAGAATTTATTTTTATGTAATGGTCACTGTCTTTTGTGATCATGAAATTTAGAGTAAAGGAAGCAAGAATGTTCATTGTTGCACCATAGAAGAAAACTAGTTTGATGAGTCTCTAGTTTTTTCTAGCCAAAGTGAAGAGGAGAGACATAGTCAAATACAAAGTATCAAGAGCATTACAAAGTACAAATTGAATAGATATGATCACTGTTCAAGAATCTAAAGCGAATGTTACACTCAACAATAGTTAAACAAAGCATAGAGATCGACTTGCATACATAACAACTAGAAATATCAACAAAGAGTACATCAAGACTGAGGTGGTGATGGGTTTGAAAAGTATGCCAAGTATCAAATAACAACTCTAGCATGTTATGCTAGCAAGGAAACCAAAGTGTGGATCCAGATCAATAAATAAAACAACAACTCCAGCATGATTTCAGCTGCATGAAGGAACAAAAATGAATGTGACCATCACAAAAAAGGAAACCAAGTGTGTCAATAGCTGAAATATCAACTAATGTCAAGTTCGAGGTGTATTGACTAGTGGCAGCAAGTAAGAAAGCCAAAATCTATGCAATAAAAGAGAGAAGAAATTTAGCCAATATGTACAACTTAAGGCAAAGTAAATAGGAGGATAGCATACTTACCTCAAGTACCAAACTGAGTTACAAATCAAACAGCTTGTGAATCCAAGTCTAAGGCCTGAGCTCTTGAGTACGAAGTAGTCACCAAGCTCATGCTTAAACATTCAAAAAGACTGAGTTTATTAAACCTCAAGCTGAGTTCAAGTCACGAGTTTGAGTTCACTGCCTGAGTACCAGTCAAGATGAGCTTCTTCTAGTCATAGCCTGTGCTTAAAGATCATAGCCAGAGTCAAACTTCCAGCATATAAGGTCGAGATTACTAGTTAAGATAAGGTTACAATTGTGCTTCAAGTTCATAGCTCTTTGATAAAAGTTGCAGTTTGAAGGTTGAGTTCCAAGGGTCAAGTAAAGTGCCAATCAAGGTCGAGCTTTCAACAAGTCTAAGGCCGAGATCTTTCAAAAGCCAAGTTTCCAGCCTAGAGAGGCCGAGCTATCTTTTAAATCAAATCACAACCATAGCTTGTGTGCCAATTAATTCTAGTAAAACCAAAGCTAAAAATAGAAGCTGAGCTTCAAGTTAATGCTCAGTCATAGCCAGAGTTCAAGAAAATAGAGAGAACAAGTGTTGAAATTCAGGATCAAATTCTTAAAGGCTGTTGTGATCTAGGGTTTAAACTTCAATTTTTTACCATTTTTCATGTAAGGGAGAAAATGTATGCTATTAAATGTAAGGAATGTGAGGTATTGAAAATGTAGTAGTGTGCATGTGCCTTGAATGTGTGGGGGAATATAGATCTACTTCTTAATCCAAATTCCTAAAGGAGAGATCCAAATTGATTAATCACAAGGAAGTGACCAATACACAAATGAATCAATCTATGAAGAATATAAAGAAAGGAGAAAAACTTATAGTCCATTATAGAAAATGTGCATTTAAAAACTTAATTGAATTGAAGACAAATACTAACCTCAAACTAGGGAAAATCTAGAAAAGACTATTTTCTGATGTCTGTGCTCAATTTCGGGAGATTCTGCAATCAGATCTGGCCTGGAAATATAGAAATAGAGAAAACCCAAAAACCCTCTATCTTTTAGAGCGAGGTCATCCTTGACCTTAGGATCACAATAAGATCTTACCCCGAGGTACAATCTTGACCCCCACTGAAAGTATTCCTTGACCTGAAATAGCTCTGATGGAAATTCTGTTTGCGAATCTCAGAAGTGCACTAAAAAGGGTATCCATATTTGCACTGATATTCATCATCCCACACCTACACCTACAAGAAAAAGGGGTTTTTGTTTTTTGGATGAGGGGTTTGCCTTAGTCAAACCTTGGTTTGGAATCAACCTTAAAATGTAATTGAAATTGTAATAAATAAACAAAGTAAATGAAACTATTCACCTTGCTTATGTTGAAATCCTTATGGAGGATTCAAAACCTTGGATCCACAAGTATGGATGCTCCAAATGAATGTATAATTATATGTAGGATGTATCAAATTAGTTGCATTAGATCTTCAACACCAATCTTGAATGGATCTTGGAATAGGAAGATACTTGAATGAATATGGATGGAGAAATCTTCAACAAGAGGGCTCAAAAGAGATTGAATCCTTCAATGGCTATCAATGGATCTCCTTGATGAATTGGATCATGAAGGCTTGAATTCTTGAATGCTTGAGGATGAATGAATGCTTGAGGGGTTTCCTTCTCCTTCTTTCTTTCTTGATCTCTTGATTGCACTAGAGAGCTTGATGTCTTGATCATGAAAAGTGGATTCTCATGAAGTTGCTTGGTGAAAATGAGAGGAGGAAGGCTTCCTTTTATTATAGTTTAGGTCACAAACTTCTAGAGAGGCTGACATAGGAGAATTAAATTCCAATTAAGCCTTAACCCCTAGAAATGGACCTAGATTAAATAAAATTTAAGATTTTACTGTTCCAAAATCTGAAATAGCCAACCCGAAAGCGGGGAATAAAACTCTCTGAAGCATGACATCCTGAAACCTCTAGAATTTAAAAATTAGACCGAAGGTCAGGGTCGAGGTTGAATATAACCTTGGTTAGAGTCAAGGTCAACTTTGACCTAGATTAGAGTCAAGGTCGACATTGACCCATAATGTCGACCTTGACCTTGAGGTCATAGATCTCAGTTTCTCAGGACCAAGTGCCACAAATAGGCTGGAAATAGGTGGAGAGAGAAGTAAAACATGGGGAAAAATCTAGATCTAGTCAAAGACCCATTCAAGGTTCTTGACATGACCCTAGAACACTTACTCAAAGGGCTAAACTAGTCCTTAACCATTTTTTGACGATACATTTAGCCCCCACTTTAGCAAGAGTATGGACTCGATGCAAACTCTTGGTAAAGGAGATCATAATGAAAAGATAATCTGATTGAAATCAAAGGGACAAAGGAAACCTCAAACCCCCAAGGATTTAAGTCTTCATCAACTCCAAGATTACGATAAGAAAGACATCTCTAAAAAAGAGAAAGAGAGAGAGAATGTGATTATCTCACCCAATGAGAACTTATGTCCCATTGTGAACTACACAAGGAAATGATGCAACTAGAAAGATGGAATTGAACTACCTAGTGAATGTAGCTACTCACTAGTCAACCAATCAAGGATTCACCCTCAAGAATATTCTATTCCACAAGAGTAAAACCAAAAGAAAAAATGATCCAGTCTTAAGGACACCTTCAACCTTAAGGGATCAAAATTTTGAAACTGGAGGGATCAAGAGATCCTAAATAAAAATCCATGCTTTAAGGATTAGTCACTAATCCATAAAGGGAGAAAAGAGCTTTAAAAAATATATGTAAATTGAAAGTGTGTGTGTGCAACAGGTGAGCAGAGCATATGCCCCCACATTAAAATCATTGCTAACTCTTTAACAGGAGCAATGGCTTGAACGGAAACATAAAAAACTCCACTGATTACGTTTCCACTATGAGATGCGCCCAAATGAAGAAAAATCAAGGGAAATACCACATAAGCATACATAAAACACATAAGGGATCTACCTACTGTAGGGTTAGTCTGATCAAAAGATAATATATATTATTATTGACATCATTCCCAAAAGAAAGTAGAACTACAATCACAATGGAGGAAAGAACACATAAGAGATACAAAGAAGCGTATGTTCAGACCACATCATGGAGACCAAAAAATTAGTTCTACCAAGTCACAAATCCAAGAATACTACACAAGGAAACATTTAATAATAATAGCATAGCTACAACATAACATGAAGCAACATATAGAAGAATAGAGATACATATAGAGGAAATATACAAAAGGTTTAATTCCTTTATCACCTTGCACCAATCAGAGCAACAAGGTTCATATAAAAGAATCTAACAAACATTTAGCAAACACATCATGGGAGAAATATAGTGCAATAGGAAAATAAATAAAAAGCTACCATAAAGGACAAGCCAATCAAGTGTGCCACCTACTCTCCCCATATCGTTCTATATCATTTAGGGAAGGTGGGTAACTCACAAGAGGGACTATATACAACATAGTAGGAATGATAGCCAGTTCCAAACAAGGATCCTCTTGATAATCAAATGTTGGAAACCGCAATTGAAATAATTGTTGTATTGTCATTGATGCCAAACCTTAACTGGTAAGACTATTGCTACCTAGGAAAGTACTATATCTATTGTATTGTTGTGAGGGATTGGGGCAAGGTTGGTAAAAATAGCACCTAAGGAAAGGTTGAGTTATCTTGATACTACAAAGTGTACTCGACTATGTTCTACAATGATGAGAAATGTATTGTTTATCTTAGTAAGTTTGAAGACTAAACTATTAGGCTTAACTGAGCAAAAATGGAGAAATCATGTTTAAGCAAAGTGATGTTAGTGTTGACTGAGTCAGTGTATGCTGAGAAAAATTCTAGCATTGACCGAGCATCAGTTAATTGCCGAGGAAGAAAGTATAAGTCGAGGAGATATTTTTAGTAATGACTGAGCTTTCTACATGAAGACCAAGTAGTTGATCGTAGTATTCATCGAGCATTAGCAATTTTATATTTGAAGAGAATTTAGATTTGGAGCTGACATTGTTGAATTCTTGGATTATGTAAAACATGTTGACTTTATTTATTGATTGTTTGAAAGCATTAAATGCATTGAAAAATGTTTTATTGTAAATCTTTAAGAGATTTGAGATGATTCTAGAAAAGGAGTCGAAGAACATAAAGCAGGTAGATTCAATGAATCTAACCTAACTTTAAGATTTGCAAAGGTGATTAAGCAACAAAAGATGCATATTAAAAGAAACCTAAGATTAGATGTGAATAGTGTTGGTGAATAGAGAATGTTGGAAGATCAGAAAGTTTATTGACTGTATAAGTAGAAAAGGCTAAAGGAGAAGTATGGTGGTTGCTTGAAGAAAAGTTCTAAGCAGATCAGAGATGGAAATGGCAAAGTGTAAAAGTCAGTAAAACAACATTAATGTATAGAATTTGATTTGATATTTGCAAAGTGAGTTGTATGTTTTTCAGATCAATCTTGCTGCTACTTTCTAACCATTATAACAGTTAAAATCCTTTTAATAGAGGTTGATTTAATAGTCATTTGATAAATCCTTTGAACAAGGTTGCATTATAATGGAATGTATGTAAGTCCTATAACAAGGCTCACTTTTGACAGGTTGATTAAATCCTTTAACTAGGTCACACCTAATAGTGTGTATTGTAACCTTTGATAGGGTTGGCTTTTAACCGAGCTTACTTCAGAAGAGTGAAAACAATAGTAGCATGTTACAATATGATTTTTTCCATATTGGGTTTCCATTATAAATCCAGGTGTCAATACTTGTGTGAATGTTATGGTTTGAACATTTATGTGTTTTACAAGTTAGATACAGCTGGGTAGTGGACTACATTGTTGTATGTTTCTATTATTGAATCAGTGGTGACTAAGTTAGTTTTATTGTTAGGTATGATTCAATGTAAAGGATTTGAAGTTTGTTTTTATACATTAGGACCTGAGAACAACTAATTCACCCCCCTTCTCCATTGTTCTAAATCATATTAACAATTGGTATCAGAGCTTTGTTGCTTATTATTGGTCTTTACAGAAGTCAAGTTTAAACGGGCTTCAAGAAAATGATCAGGATGTATAAGAAGGAGGTATTGAAGCTGAATAAGGAAAACTTCCCTGCATGGCAAAACTTGATGAAGCTACATCTGGCCGGTATTGGTGACTCTACAAAGTACTACATTGCGAATGACTATGTCTCACTTGCCACACCTTTGACTACTGAGGAAATGAGAGCTAAGAAAGAACATAACCAAGCAATGTTGGAAATTTCATCTTCCCTAACCTATCCAGAATTTGAAGATGTTAAAGATTGCACAACTACCAAGGAAATGTGGGACACTCTTACAAAGATCTATGGTGGTGACTTAAATGTACTAGCCGAAAGTCTCTGAGGTAAGTTTGATGAGATGAGAATGCAAGAAGATGAAAATATTGCACAATATTGTGGTAGAATAAAAGAAGTTGTAAATGCTATTAGAGGTGCAAATGGGATTATTTATAATGAAACTATAATAAAAAAAGTGATAAGGACTCTATGCCCTATATATGCTATCAAGATCTCTACTATTCAGGAATCTAGATGTAACTCTACTAATGTGCTTACTTTGGAAACTTTTGTTGGCAAACTGATTGCTTTTGAAATTTCTAACTATGAAAATTTCACTATTGGTAGTATTGGTAATGTTGAATCTTCTTTCAAGTCACAATTAGTTTTGAACAATCCTAAGAAGGAAAAAGAAAAATGCATCAGTGAAAGTGAAAGTGAAAGCAAAAGCGACAGTGACACTTCTAATGAAGAACTTGAAGATCTAGAAGCTCTTATGGCTAGAAGACTAAGAAGGGGAAAAGGAAAGTATAAAGGTAAAATCCCTATTATATGTTTTGCATGTAATAAAGTTGGTCATATAGCTGCTAGATATCCTGATAGGAAGGATAAAGATAATGAAAGACCAAGCAAACAAAAAGATAGAAAGGATGACAGAAGCTACCGAAAGTGCAATGACTACAAAAGAAAAGGTAAGAAATCTTGTTACATTGCTGAAGAAGAAACTGACATAGATAGTGATGAATTTGAAATTGAGGTAGTCTATGTTGCAATGAAAGATGAATCTGATGAGGATGAGAAAACTACATTAATTTCCTATGTGAACAAGAATGACAAATGGATCATTGATAGTGGTTGTTCACATCACATGACTGGTGACAAGAGTAAGTTTGAGACCCTACATCATTATAGAGGTAAAAGTGTAACATTTGGTAATGATGCACCATGTCCTATTAAAGGAAAAAGTTTGATTAAGTTGACTAATAAGATATCTTGTGATAATGCATATTGGGTTGAAGGTCTTAATTATAATCTAATAAGTGTTGCTCAACTCAACATAATTGATTATCAAGTGGAATTTCATCACAAGAAAGCTAAGATATTTTATGCTACTGGTGAATTGATTGAAAGTGGAGAACAGACTAAAGGTAATTTGTTCTATCTTGACCTATTTGAAGAAACATGTATGGTTGCACAAATTGATGACATTTGGTTATGGCAGAAGAGACTATGTCATGCAAACATTGAAAATCTCATAGAAATAACTAAGAAGAAGAAAGTAAGAGGTCTACCTAGATTGAAGAAACGTGAGAATGTGATGTGCAAATTTAATGTCAGTTAAGAAAAAAGACAAAGTCAAGTTTTAAGGGAAAATCCTTCATTTCTAAAAATATTTTAGATTTGGTTCATACTGACCTTTGTGGACCTATGGGTATACAAAGTTACTATGGTGCTAGATATTTTATCTTGTTTGTTGATGATCATACTAGAATGATGCATGTAATGTTTCTAAAAGAAAAATCTGAAGCTTTTCAATTCTTTAAGTTTTATTTGGCTAAGGTTGAGAAGGAGACAGGTAGGAACCTGAAATGTCTTAGATCTGACCGAGGTGGAGAATTTACATGAAATGAATTCAATCTACTTTGCAATGAAAAAGGAATTAAAAGACAAATGTATGCACCAAGAACACCTCCACATAATGGTATAGCATAAAGAAGAAATAGATCTATATTGGATTGTGCAAGAACTCTATTGATTGAAAAGAATGTGGCACAGAAATACTGGAAAGAGGCTATAAGCACATCTATCTACACTCTTAACTGGGTACAGATTAGGACTGGTACAAATCTAACACCCTATGAATTATGGCATGCACATGCACCAAGTGTTAAATACTTTAGAATCTTTGGAAGAAAGTGCTACATATTAAAAGATACTAGGAATGGAAAATTTGATTCTCAAAGTGATGAAGGTATATTCCTAGGGTATTCCACAAAAAGTAAAGCTTATAAGTGTTTGAACTCTAACACTAACAAAATTGTGGAAAGTGTGAATGTAAAATTTGATGAGTATGCAGAAAGAAATCAAGTTGACACCAAAAGAGAACCAGATGATTACAAATCTTTTGTGTATATTGAAGAATTAGAAGAAGAAAGTAACAAACTTGCACTTGATGCTGAGTCTCGAGTAAGCAATGTCAAGCGATAGGAAGATGATGCTGAGTATCAGGAAAATAGTGCCAAGAGAGAACAAGAACATGTCGAGTGACATGATAATGCTGCCAAGTATTAGGAAGGGGTTGCTGAGCATTCAGAAGCTGAATTTGAAAATCTTGTTGAGGAACCTGATGAAAAGGAGAAAAATGCTAAACTAATTTTGGTAAAATATGTAAGAAGACATCACAAGCCTGAACAGATAATTGGAGACAAAAATACTGGAATACAGACTAGAAGTAAGCCAAAGGATCCAAAATTATTACTATGTGAATTTGAGCCCAAGTCAACTAGAGAGGCATTAGAAAAGGAAGTCTGGATACAAGAAATGAATGAAGAGATTGACCAAATAGAGAAGAATGATACTTGGACTCTGGTGCCGAGACCTGAAAACAAATATGTTATAGGAACAAAGTGTGTTTTTCAAAATAAAATGAATGAAAATGGTGAAATAACGAGGAACAAAGCTAGGCTAGTATGCAAAGGCTACGTAGAAGAAGAAGGAATTGATTATGGGAGACATTTGCTCCTGTAGCTAGACTAGAAAGAGTAAGAACTCTACTTGCATATGTTGCTTATAAAGATTTCAAGGTATATTAAATGGATGTCAAGTCTGCATTTTTGAATGGTATACTAGAAGAAGAAGTTTACATAGAACAAGCAATAGGTTTTATTGATCCAAATAGAAGACACATGGTATGCAAATTAAACAAAGCATTAGATGGACTGAAACAAGCTCCCAGAGCATGGTATGAGAGGTTGCATAACTATTTGATACAAATTGGATTTTCCTAGAAAAATGGCACAAGCAATTTGTACATGAAAGATGAAGAAGGTAAAGGTATCTTGTTGGAAAAAAAAATTCTGGATGATATTATTTTTTGTGGTGTACATGCCTTTTGTAAAAGATTTTCAAATGAAATGCAAACTGAATTTGAAATGAATTTGTTTGGTGAGATCAAATTCTTTGTTGGTTTACAAGTATATCAGATGATGAAAGGAATTTTAATTACATAGTCTAAATATGTTAATGAGATACTGAAAACTTTTGGAATGGAAGATTCTAGACTAGTAAGTACTCCTATGGCTAATGGACAAAAGTTATCTAGGAATGATGATGCTGCAGAAGTGAACCAAAGTTTGTACAGATTAATGATTAGAAAATTATAGAATGTTGTACATAGTAGACCAGATATTACATTAGCTGTTGGGATTGTGGCAAGATTCTCTGCTAATCCTAAGGAAACACACATGATGGCTGTCAAAAGAATTATGAGATATCTGAAAGGAACTACTGATTATGGACTATATTACAAGAAGAATGACAAATTTGAACTAAGAGTTTATACAGATGTTGATTGGGCATGAAATGTAGATGATAGAAAGAGTACTAGTGGTGGAGCTTTCTTTCTTGGACAGAGACTAGTCTCCTAGATAAGCAAGAAACAAAATTGCATTTCCCAATCTACTGCCGAGGCCAAGTATGTTGTTGCTACAATAAACTATTCAAATTTGGTATGGATAAAACAATTGTTGGTAGGCATGAAAGAAGAAATCATTGAACCTCTTGTTATTCTTTGTGACAACACAAGTTCTATCAATATTTCTAAGAATCCAGTGATGCATACTAAGACCAAGCACATAGCAATCAAGTATCACTACTTGAGAGAATTGGTACAAGATAAAGAAGTCCGAATGGAATATGTGAATACAAAAGAATAATTAGCAGATATATTCACTATAAATTTACCAAGAGAAGCACATGAATACTTGAGAAGTCAATTAGGGGTTCTTCGCCTAACTGAGGCTACCTAGTCAAGCTAGGAACATTGCAACAAATGTGCAACAACATATTATTTGATAAATTGATGCAGAAGATTGTCACACTTTAGGACTGGCCTAGAGTTGTGAGAAAGAGCAAAGGCATAGAAGTAGTCATAAGCAAGATGACAGAGGGAGAAACATTGAACTGCATAGATAATATTTACATATGATGGATGTTATAGTTGTTGCTTTGGCATTTTTCTCAAAGAGGGAGATGAACTGAGATGATATAATAACCACATGAACATGAAATTGAGTTGCTGAACTGAAATGAAAGAATAGGATAAAGGGAGATCTGATACTTCTGACAGTCATAGAAGTGAGGCTTATAAATTCTGAATCAGAATGAAGCTAAGGATATTACAAATATTTTTGATGGACAGATAAGTTTTTTTTGGATTGGTTGGTAATCCATGTGTTATTTAGGTGATCTCATATGGTGTTGCCATCAATGCCAAAGAGGGAGCTTGTTGGAAACTACAATTGAAACAATTGTTGTATTGTCATTGATGTCAAACCTTAATTGGTAAGACTGTTGCTACTTAGGGAAGTACTATATCTATTGTATTGTTGTGAAGGATTGGGGCAAGGTTGGTAACAATAGTACCTAAGAAAAGGTTGAGTTATCTTGATACTACAAAGTGTACTTGACTATGTTGTACAATGATGAGATAATGTATTGTTTATCTTAGTAAGTTTGAAGAATAAACTATTAGGCTTAATTGAGTAAAAATGGAGAAATCATGTTTAAGCTGAGTGATGTTAGTGTTGACCAAGTCAGTGTATACCGAGAAAAATTCTAGTGTCGACCGTGCATCAGTTAATTTCCAAGGAAGACAGTATAAGCTGTGGAGATATTTTTAGTAATGACCGAGATTTCTACATGAAGACCGAGTAGTTGATCGTAGTATTCACTGAGCATCAACAATTTTATATTTGAAGAGAATTTAGATTTGGAGCCAACATTGTTGAATTCTTCGCTTATGTATAACGTGTTGACTTTATTTATTGATTGTTTGAAAGCATTAAATGCACTAAAAACTATTGAATTGTAAATCTTTAAGAGATTTGACATGATTCTAGAAAAGGAGCTGAAGAACATAAAGCTGGTAGATTCAATGAATCTAACCTAACCCTAAGATTTGCAAAGGTGATTAAGCAGCAAAAGATGAGTATTAAAAGAAACCTAAGATTTGATTTGAATAGTGTGGGTGAACAGAGAATGCTAGAAGATCAGAAATTTTATTGACTGTATAAGCAGAAAAGGCTGAAGGAGAAGTTTGGTGGTTTCTTGAAGAAAAGTTCCAAGCAAATCAGAGATGGAAATAGAAAAGTGTAAAAGTCAGTAAAACAACATTAGTGTAAAAGTCAATATTGCTGCTACTTTCTAACTATTGTAACAGTCAAAATCCTTTTAATGGAGGTTGACTTAATAGTCATTTGATAAATCCTTTGAACAAGGTTGCATTCTAATGGAATGTATGTATGTCCTATATCAAGGCTCACTTTTGATAGGATGATTAAATCCTTTAATAGGGTCACACCTAACAGTGCGTATTGTAACCTTTAACATGGTTGGCTTTTAACCAAGCTCACTTCAGAAGAGTGAAAACAATAGTAGCATGTTACAAAGTGGTTTTTCCCATATTGGGTTTCCACTATAAATCCCGATGTCAATACTTGTGTGGATGTTATGGTTTGAACATTTATGTGTTTTACAAGTTAGATACAGTTGGGTAGTGGACTACATTGTTGTATGTTTCTATTATTGAATCAGTGATGACCGGGTTAGTTTTATTGTTAGATCTAATTCAAAGTAAAGGATTTGAAGTTTTTTTTTATACATCAGGACCTGAGAACAACTGATTCACACCCCCTCTCTATTTTTCTAAATCATATTAACATCATAATGTTCGATACTAGGTGTAAGTGTTAGTTGTGATGAAAGCATATTAGGTAAATCAATGTCAATGTCAATATTTTCATATTCATCGTGAACATCATCAAGACTATCTTCCTCATCTAGATTAATCAAAATAGGATCTAAGATATGAATAGAATCATCATAATCTTGCATTTTAACATCATTATTAGCAATAACTTCTTCTAACACATCATGCATAGGATTCTCAAAAGAAGGTAAAGAACTTTGAAGAACAAAAGTATGAGACTTCATGGTGCAAGAGAAATCTCACAAAACTAAGAGTCTTTGACACTCTTTTGGATCCTTTGATGGTCCTAGTAGTCTTTAGGACATATTAAGAATAAAGGTTTACAATGGGACCCTATTTGTAAGACCTAGTCCCAAGTTTGGCATTGATAAGCCATTGGCCAACTATTGGTCAGCAGGGTTCCCAAACCTTAATATAGGTTATTTTATTAGAATTTCATGTTTTAAATGTTTGGATCTATGTTGCATCTTTATAATTAGGTTTGGACTGAGTTTGGTCACCTAGGATAGAAAAGATGCTAAAAAGTTGTAAAAGTTGTAAACAACCCCCCAATGGCCATATGGTTTGAAAATCAGTTTTTAACCAATGGGGGAGGCCTTCATAAGCCCTACCAGGTAGGTGGAAGGTAAGATGATGTATTTTGGCATTAAGAATTAATAAAAACACAACCATTTCTCTGCAAATCCCGAGGACAGTTGAATTGTATGGATTGGTACGGATAGGAGGGCATGAATATATAAAGCCAAAATTTTTCCTTGTGGATCTACTTTCATTTTCAATTGGTCTCATGTGTTGATCAATCCTAGTTTGTAATTTATTAAGGGTTTAGTCTGACTGCCTGGATTGTAGGCCTAAAAGCAGGGTTTCGATTGATTTTGAGTGTTCTACTAGATTCCACCATGGGAATCTAATGCCCCTTGGTGGAATTAAATTTTTGTTTATATTATTTGAGAATATTCAGGTTAGAAGTGGTAACTTGTAGGGAGATGGATTTTCCATGATGCGCTAGGTGTACATCCCTATGTGTGCACCTACAAGTGACTGAGTACAATCAACATAATTGTTGATTGGAGATTCACCGAGACCTCTAATTCAGGATTTAATGTCCTCATGTATGCCCTCACATGTTACCATAATTGGTTTGGGCATTTGTTCAAAATAAATAGCACTTTTAGTGCAATTTCAGACCTAATTAGGCCTAATTGCCTTGCCTAGATTAGGTACTTTCCTTTCACTTTCACATCTTGGTGCTTGGATATGATCCCTAAGGCCCAAACAGGTATCAAAATCTCCAATTTTTTCAATATATTACATGGAAGTATTTTGGTCTAGGATCAAAATCACTTATAGGAAGGGCTACAAGCCTAAAGATGGGTTTGCAAAGCAACTATGTTGTATGGGTTGCTTGTGAGTGAAAGAACCATTGGATCTAATTAAAAAGGACCTAAATAGGCCAGATCATTGAGTATAGGTCACCCCTGGTCCTGTGAGTCATTTCATGGGGATTGTTCATAAATTGGGTTAGTAGTGCTTCATAGCCAATCTTGGTTATTGGTGAGACCTAGTGGGGTGCTCTTACAACACTGTGTCCCACTATTTTAGACATGTTGATTTTTGCTAAAATATGATGATTTAAGCATTGAGAGGTTCTATTTGAAGGAATTAATTACAAATGGTTAGCTAAAATCCTCTTAGATTAAAAAAACATTTATATAACATCTATACTCCTCATTCATACCTACAATGGAGTCTCCTTCACACCTATTAAAATCCTGACAAAAAATCACTTCAACTTTATGTTTTGGTAGATCAAATGATTCCATTTGAAAAACCTATAGATATGTACTATGATTCTATTCAGAACAAGCTTTCTAATGAATATAATTTTAATACATATTGAGTTCATTATTGCTTTTAAATATTACTTTAACTAAACATAGGTTGTTTGGTCATTCAACAACCTGTCTCCTCAAGACTTTGAGAAAAATAGTAAATGACAAAACAAAAATTATAAAAAATATGTAGGAAAAGACTATTTGTGTTATCTTTCTATTTAAAAAATAAAAAATGAATTTCAATATACACAGATCAAGTTAGAGCGATCCAAGTTACCTTATCTCTAAATTACAGTTATTGACACTTTAGAACTTAATAAACTATGAAATATTGACCCAAAATGAATGAAACTAATTGAATCCTTTAGATATTGAAGTTAAAAATATAATCTCGAAAGAATTACATCATTATCATATTTTTAAAAAAAATTATGTTGATCCAAGTGACAATAACTCCTTAAAAACATAGTTTTTCACACAAACCACTTTTTGAAGGAGAATGAATAAATAATTTAAATGAATTTTAAATTTTTTTTAAAAGATATATTTAGAAACTAGAAATAAAATTATAAAAGACTCTAGTTTACATCATCTTCAAATTCCTAATATTTTTGCGGCAACACGTGTTCAAAAGTGAATTTTTTTCTCAGAATGTTGATGTCTGTGTCAAAGTTGGCCAAAAAGTGGGACACACTATTGTGGGACCACCCAGTGATTAGGTTTCCCTTGGGGTTTTGGGGTTGTGATAGCCTTATTCCTTGTCATTTCTACACTTGTGATAGGTGTAGAGCACTTTTCCCTATAATTTGGGTGTTTAAGGGTACATTTCCTTATCCTTTTATTCATTGTTGAAGCTTCCTGCTGCCCACTTTGCATCACTTCACTTGAGAATGATGCTTCTTAAGAAATTCATTAGAAGATCAATTACATTTTGTTTTATTTGAAATATGTTGAGAACTAGGAGGAACAACTACCGAATCCTTCATAGGTTCTATAGGAGGATTATTAGGATTCTCAGCAGACTAACAAGCAACACTAGGAGCTTGATTAACAGAAGTAGAAGCCATAGACAAAGGAGGTATGGAAGGTATAGACAAAAGAAAATGATTAAGATCCATCAGAGGCATTCTTAACTCGAGAATATTAAAATGCTTATAGGCTTGGACTGAGCGAAAAATATTATCAGGTCGAGAAGGCCATGAGTTAGGTAATGAAGGCCAAAAGTAATGAAAGGTGGCACAATCAATGGGCCTAGAAGGTTGATATAAACTATGATTAACCATCTTCACTTCTTCATCATGAATGAATTTAAGACACTTATGGATAGGTGAAGTAACAACATGCATGACATTCAACCAAGGAAAGCCAAGCTTAACTTGAAATTGATTGGAAGTAGGAACAACAACGAAGGTAGTCTTCACAATTTTACCACAAAGTTCAACTGGCAAGTTAATAGAACCAAATGATTGATAAAGAAATTCATTACAAGTTTGAAGCCACACATCAGATGTATCATATGAATCACATTGCAATTTTTTCATAAAAATATTTTCTGCAATAATAACATTGACTAAGGATGTAGGATCAACAAGACAACCACACGTAGGTATGTAAGAAATCCTAGCATAAATGTAAATGGGACCATTAGGATCTTTAATAGTCTTAGAATCATCAAAGGTAATCAAGAGTTCTTGAGATCTTTTATTCTTAGGTTGCTTTTGAGGTTTATGTTGAGATTTCAGTTTAGGCTATGGTTTTGGTTTAGGTTGAGGTGGAACTTGATATTGAGGCTGAGATTGAGGCTGAGGTGGAGATATAGATTGAACAACATGCTCCACATGGTTAACAATTGGATTAAGATCATCCATCTTTGAATCATAAACAATATCCATAGAAGATAGATGAGAAATGGTATTAGTATCATATGTAGGTAAAGGATTCATGTAGATTTGAAGATTTTGATTATGAGGAGAGACAAATTTGTTCCTAATACCATCAAGATTATCAAAAGATAAGGCATTAGAATCGATTAAATCTTGAACTTTATAGTTTAAAGAATAATACTTCTCAGTATTATGATCATTCTAATGATGATATTGACAAAGAGATTTAGGATCAAAGGATTTGGATGCTACTGTAGCAAGTAAAAGAGGTTGAATAGGAGGTAGAGTAATCATATTTGAAGTTAACAACCTATTCATAATACAATGTAAAGATTCGGAGAGAGGAGTAAATGTATGACTTAATCGAAAAGAAGTGGATGCAGAAGTGGCATTGTGGGATACAACAACTACTTGATCAGCAACTGCATTCAATTATTTCTTTATCTTGACATAGTTGTTAAGTTTTTGAAATTTGTTTGGATTATGAGCAGCATCACTCTTATCAACTGAAACATGAGCCATTGGAGTGTTTCTCTCAAATTGACTCACTTGTAATTGATAATGATGAAGCAATGCACAAAGTTGTTGAAAAGAGGTAAATTCAGTAAATAAAATCTTATCTCTAATATTCTTTTGCAAATTTGAAATAAACATACTTTGAATATCAATATCAAGAATAGGATAAGAAATCTGAGCATACAAATGCTTAAATCTAGCAATAAATTTAGTCAATTTTTCCTTAGTGTTTTGTTTACAATGCATCAAATCAGTTAAGGACACTTGCGAACCAATGATATTTTGAAATTGTTGAATAAAAGCATTAGCAAGTTTTGGAAAAGAGTCAATATAATAAGGAGGTAAGGAAGAATACCATTGTAAGCCCTTATCACAAAAATTTCTAGCAAACAACTTGGCTAAAATCCTATGGTCATGAGCATAATCACTATAAAGGATTTCAAAATTTTTAACATGATTAACATGGTCTCCCTTACCATTGTAATTTTCAAGATGAGGCATATCATCTTGCTGAGGAACAAGAGCACAAATGATGTCTAGGGTAAAGGAATTCCCATGTCACATGTAGGAATGCTAAACTTGTTTTGAGTCAAGGATACAAGTTATTGTTGTAAAAATGACACATTTTGAGCCAAAATGATGATTGTTGAATCATTAGAGGAAATAGGAGGCATAGCAACATTAGAAACTCTAGGTAAAGTGTATGAAGCGGTAGGAATGGAAGACACCATGAGAGGAACACTTGGAACTATGGTTGGAAGAGGATTAGAATAAGTAAAAGGAACATTATGATAGGAAGGTTGTGATGTAGGAAGGGACACATGAGGAACACTCATAGGAATAGACACAACCTTCGTAGTCACCAAAGGAGGAGTATAGGTAGGAATACTAGGTAAAGGAATGGAAGAGGGTTCCACACTAGTAACAAGAGGAGTAAATCCTAAATCTTGAGCTTCCTGAGCTAAAGGTTTAACATTTGAATGCACAAGATGTGTAATACCAAGTAAGAGATTAACACCTTGATCACTATCATGAAATACTTTCTTAAGAGATTCTTTATCTTGAATAGAATCTTGATTATGGTTTTCTTGGATAAGCCAATTACCCATTTTATCAAGTTTAGTTGAAAGTTTTTGGACTTGTTCAGTAGGAAATCTTAAAGCATCATCCTCATCATGAGATGAGTGAGAAGATTTTTTCTCCATAGTAGGATTGGAATCATGAATAATAAAATTTTCATCTGGGATCCTAAGGAAAGGAGAGGAAGACTCAGGATCAAAGGCACCCATAAGTCTATGACTTCGTCTAACCAAAATGTTATAGTAAGACTAGATGTAGTAAAGCTCATATACCAATGCAATGCAAATGAACTAGACTAAGAAAAAAAAAGGAAAGAACAAATGAATGTTTTTGTATTTTTATTTTATATGAGATGCAAATACATAAAATAAATCTAATACATGCAAGATCTAACACCATAAAAGAAAGAGTTGTCTATCGCAGTTTCACCACAATGTAAGGGGGAAAATGTATGATATGAAATGTAAGGAAAATGAGGTATTGAAAATGTAGTAGTATGCATGTGCCTTGAATGTGTGGGGGAATATAGGATTGACTTCTTAATCCAAATTCCCAAAGGAGAGATCCAAATTGATTAATCACAAGGAAGTGATCAATACACAAATGAATCAATCTATGGAGAATATGAAGAAAGGAGAAAAAACTATAGTTCGTTATAGAAAATGTGAATTTATAAACTTAATTGAAATGAAGACAAATACTAACCTTAAAATAGGGTAAATCTGGAAAAGACTATTTTTTGATCTCTGTGCTCAGTTTTGAGAGATTCTGCAATTAGATTTGACCTGGAAATGCAGAAATAGAGAAAACCTAGAAACCTTCTATCTTTCGGAGAAAGGTCTTCCTTGACCTTAGGATCAGGGTAAGATCTTATCCTAGGGTACAATCTTGACCCCCACTAAAATTCATCTTTGACCTAAAATAGCTCCGACAGAAATTTTGTTCATGGATCTCAGAAGTTTGAGGTATCCAGATTTGCACTGATATTCGCCGTCCCACACCTGCACTTGCAAGAAAAAGGGTTTTTGTTGTATAGATGAGGGGTTTGCCTTGGTCAAACCCTAGTTTGGAATCAACATAAAAATTTAATTAAAATTGCAATATATAAACAAAGTAAATAGAACTATTTACCTTACTTATTTGAAATCCTTGTGCAGGATTCAAATCCTTTGATTGAAAAGTATGGATGCTCCAAATGAATGTAGAATTATATGTAGGATGTCTCAAATCAATTGCATTAGATCTTCAAAACCAATCTTGAATGTATCTTGGAATAGGAAGAAACTTGAATAAATATGGATGGAGAAATCTTCAACAAGAGGGCTTGAAAGAGATTGAATCCTTCAATGGCTATCAATGGATCTCCTTGATGAATTGGATCATGAAGGCTTGAATTCTTGAATGATTAAGGATGAATGGATGCTTGAATGCTTTCCTTTTCCTTCTTTCTTGCTTGATCTCTTGATTGCACTTGAGAGATAGATGTCTTGATCTTGAAAAGTGAATTCTCATGAAGTTGCTTGGTGAAAATGAGAGGAGGAAAGCTTCCTTTTATATTAGTTTAGGGAAAAAAATTCTAGAGAGACTGAAATAGGAGAATTAAATTATAATTAAGCCTTAACCCCTATAAATGAACCTAGATTAAATAAAATTTAAGAGTTTACTATTCTAAAATCTGAAATAGTTGACCCGTAAGTGGGAAATAAAACTTTTCGAAGCCCGACATCCTGAAACCTCTAGAATTTGAAAATTGGTCCCAGGGTCAAGGTTGAATCTAACCTAGGTTAGAGTCAAGGTTGACCTTGACCCAAAAGGTAGACCTTGACCCTGAGGTCACAAATCTCACTTTCTCAGGACCAGGTGCCAGAAATAGCCTGGAAACAGGTGGAGCGAGAAGCAGAACAAGGGGAAAAAGCTAGATACTAACAAAGACCCATTCAAGGTTCTTAACATGACCCCAGACCACTTACTCAGAGGGATAAACTAGTCCTAAATGGAGTGCTTCCATTTTTTGATGATACAGTTCATATGAAGCACAAAGATCTAGTGAAGTGCAAAGACCAAGACAAATGCCATTTTTTATATATTTTCAAGTCCATGATAGAAGTAATAGATGCCAATAAATGTCTACAGTACATTAAGAGTCAGCCTTGAAAGTTGCAAATGCCAACTTTCATATGCCCTTTAGAGATATTTCACAATAAGTTTTGAATTGCATTCGAATGGTCATGTTGACGTAGCTATAAAATTTGTAATAGTTTAAACTTAGGTCTTTATAGGCTTAGGTTTAATTCTTATATATGGAATGGGTTATTAGATATTTAGTTGAACTCAATTATTTTGTAATAGTTTTAAAATATTTTATTTTAAATTACCATTGTAGGGCTAGATTTTAGGCACAATTTGTGCATGAAATTTGGGGGCTATTTTATAGTTGAATTTGAGAATTTCTTCGAGTGATTTTAGGGGGGGATTGGATTTTTGAATTCAGCCTTAGGAGGGCTTTACAATGGAGTTAGATTGTTAGTTTTAGGGGTTCAGAATCGTGGAAAAGGAAGGCATAGTTAACATTTTCATTCTTGTGTCCCCTTTTTGCATTTTTGTAACCATTTTCAGAGCTTGGAAGGATAATAAAGAAAGTTTCTTCATTGCATTAATTTTATGAGTATTGAATTCAATCCTTTTCTTCTTTCTGCACTAAGTGTTTATCAATTTATAACAAAGAGAAGTGAATTATTCCTATTCCTCCTCTAAGTGATCAAAATTCAAATCTTTTTGTAGAATCTATATCTTTGTTAATAGATTTTATTGTTCGTTGTGTATACCCTAATAATGGATTTTAGTCAGCCTATATGTTGATCAGTGAATGATAGTGCCAATCTCATTAGTATTTGTGATTGCTGATGCCGGTTTGAAGATCCTGATAAGTCTGGAGCAAGTTTTGGTGTATCACCCTTTTTCCTTTCAGTTTTAAGTTATCTTTCTACCTTTCTCCTTTCAAGTTTCAATTAGGAGGTGATATTTCTAAATCTAATAGGAATCGGCCTAGAATTTGGAGATTCCTTCTCAATTAGAGTCCACCTACAGCTTGAGAAGGTTTCCATTGTTATGATGAAATGTTGGTGAGCCCTAATGCCTGAGTTAGGGTGACATTTTTGAACCTAAACAATTTTTGGCATGTCCGGTGGGACCCATTCTTCAACGAACTAGTTGAATTGCATTACATTACTTGCTAGTTCTGGTGTGTTATCAACAAGATTCAGACCTTAAAGAGGTCATATTATTTCTGATATCTAGTGGCTCTTTGTAGAAAAGATCAACTGGCTTCAAGAGATTAAGTGTTGGTTTTTTTCAAAATCATTTTTATGTTCAGTTTTCTAGCTTATTACATGAATAGGGATGTCAAATTATTATGAGCAGTAGGGATACTCACAACCTTACCATGAGAATAATGCTAAATGGGCTAATCATCTATCATGCGAAAATCATCCAAAGCTTGTTTTTAGTCCAAGTTACCATATCATAGAAAGTTTTCAATATGTTCTGTATGCTCCCAGTCAATATGTTCCTGCACAATATCATGAAGATTCTCTTCAAAGGGAAGCCTTGTGGGCACAATAGTTCAAACAAGAGCAACTAGATTATCAGGCATATCTTGATAATCAACTATATGAGAAGAAAAGGAAGCAATTTGAAGAGGATGTTGATCATCAAATTGTTGTTAAGGAAGCAGAGATGAGATTACAGATTGTTGAACAAAAGGCTCTTAAGTATAAAATTCCAATATTCATGCATTTTGGATAAGGTGAGTCTCCTAAATCTCTAGAATATGATTTTCCAAATTGGCGTATTCCCATGTTCTAAGAGCCTATAAATGAAGAGCTTGTAAAGATTATATTCCCAAGTTTTAAGGATATCCTTCTAGCATAAGAATATGTTATGGAGCAATTGCAGCCTTATGAAGAACTCACTCAAGAGGACAATATTCTTGATTTGTCCCTATTATTAGTTCCTAAACAACAAAATGAAGGAATTATTTAGGAATTTTATTATGATGTCCATAATATAGTTATGGTGCAAAACAATGCGAAGGATGATGAAGAAGAGGATCTTTTTGGGGATGAGATTGAAGAATTTTGCTTACATCTTGATGACAAGCCAACAGTTCTAGAAATTATCCACAAGCTACAGGAGGTAGTCATTTCCAACCAGCATAAAGAAGTAGCCCATCAGACTAAAGTGACATTTCAAGAGCCTGAATCTTTCAAGGAAAACTCCAAATTCATTATCTCACTAGGATATCCTTTTAGACATTTAGCAAGAATGAAGACCAACAAAGAAGTGCCAGTTATGCTTGCACATTTGCATGATGTTTTATCAAAAGGTGAAGCTGAGGAAGAATCAAAGGAGCTTGTTGTTCCGCTTGACCAAGTAAGTGAGGTTCTTCTTTTCCTTCACATAATGTTCTAGTTTGCTGAGTTTCTTTAGGATGATGGTGTTTTCAATCAACTAGATCAAGTAAGTGAGATCCTTATCAATTAGAAATTTTCTCATCAAATGATCCAATACATCTCATGATTTTTTCATCTCATGATGGCTTTCTATAAGCATGTTGATTATTGTGAGCTAAAAAGAGTGGGCAGCTATTTTTCACAATTTGTAAATGGTTTTGTTTGACCAGGCTTTAAGCTAGTTAAAATACGATAGTTTAGGTTTCATTTCAATAAGTGCAGTCCAACACTAGGTCTTTAGGTTGCACGAGTCTTACTTTTGTTGTATTTTCATTTCAATAAAGGTTGCATTCATGTGTTCTAGTTTTCTGACTCCATTGCCTAATGATAAGGTTTGTAGTTCATGTCTAGCAGATAGACATCTAGTAGAAGTCTCCAAAAATGTTACACTATTTTTCTAGGTGCAGAATGATGAACACAAATAGGAAAAGGATGCATAAAGGTACTTTTATTTAATACTATTTTTTCAGGTGATGTGGATTAACATTTTTTTATTGCATTCATATCAATTTTTATTTGATCATATTGCAAATTTTCAAAAAATCCTTAATTGATCATTACATTATGCATACAAACTGAATGTAATTTACAAATGTTCTTTCATATTTCATCTTTCATGTAAAAACAAAGTACAAAGGGCAGAATAGAAAGATATGATATAGGTATGTGTAAGGTCCTTTACATTTCCTTGAGGAGTTGTCTGCATCTATGAGCTGGTTATCTGTTTGGTTCAATTCCTTGGGTTTATTATCTGAGTCTTCACATCTAGTCCTAGGTCTTTAGGGTTTCCTGTCCTGCATCATGGAAGAGTTAAAAGTTGCTAGATCCAATTGGATCTAAGCAATGCATAAGATCAAAATATCATACAACAATCAAAATCTTTCAGAGCTACACCTATATCTGGCATTTCAATGCAATAAGAAAATATGCATATACATAAACTGAAAATTAGTATTAAAGGGACATAATTTTATGAAACCTTTTACTATTAATGGCCATCATTATGCATGTTTTTATTGTAAACTAGATGTCTGAATCAAAGGGACTTATTTTTATAGCTGAGAAACCTTTTTCAGGATAGAAGATCACATTAGGTTAGTGAACATATCATTTGACTAACATGGTTGCATAATTATCATCATATAGGATACTATCATTAAAATAGATCTTCTGATTATGTTCACTAACTGAATGTAATGTACTTGATTTTATGTTGTTTCTAAGCCAGTCAAAGAGGTGCTTTGTTCAAATGGACTATTTCTTATCACAATCATAAAAAGAAGATGTAGTGTGCTATTCATTGTGGTGTTCATTGAAAAAGATACTATAGAGTGTTGTTCATATGCTAAGGAGATTCAAAGTATCAAGTTCAAGGTCACATAAATGTAGTTTTGGGTAGATCGTTCTTGAACCCCACAAATTATCATTTTAACATAATTACGTTTCATATTCTTCAAGAGAACTGAATTTAATGTACTGGTCACTATCTTTTATGATCATGAAATTTAGAGTAAAAGAAGCAAGAATGTTAATTGTTGCACCATACAAGAAAACCAGTTTGACGACTCTCTAGTTTTTTTCTAGCCAAAGTGAAGAGGATAGACACAATCAAACAAAAATTATCAAGAGCATTGCAAAGTACAAATTCAAGAAATATGCTCATTATTCAAGCATCTACAATGAATGTTACAGTCAATAATAGTTAAACAAAGCATAAAGATCAAGTTGCATAAATCGACTAGAAATATCAACAAAGACAACTGGGTACATCAAGACCGAGGTGGTGATGGGTTTGAAAAGTATGCCAAGTATCAAATAACAACTCCAGCTTGTTATGCCAACAAGGAAACAAAAGTGTGGATAATTTCAGCCACATGAAGGAAGAACAAAGCATGTGAACATCACAAGAAAGGAAACCAAGTGTGTCAACAACTGAAATATCAACTAATGCCGAGTTGGAGGTGTATTGACTAGTGAAACCAAGAAAGAAACCCAAAATCTATGCAATAAAAGAGAATAAATTTGGCCAATATGTACAACTTAAGGCAAAGTAAAGAGGAGGATAGTATACTTATCTCAAGTACCGAACCAAGTTACAAATCAAACAACCTGTGAATCCTAGTCTAAGGCTCGAGCTCTTGAGTATGAAGCAATCACCAAGCTCATGCTTAAATATTCAAAAAGACTAGGTTTATTAAACCTCAAACTGAGTTTGAGTCATGAGTTTGAGTTCACTACACAAGTACCAGTCAATTCGAGCTTCTTCTAGTTATAGCCTATGCTTCAAGATCATAGCCGAAGTCAAACTTCCAGTATAGAAGCTCAAGATTTCTAGTTAAGATAAGATTATAGTTGTGCTTCAAGTTCATATCTCTTTGATAAAAGTTATAGTTTGAAGGTTGATTTCCAAAGATATAGTAAAGTACCAGTCAAGGTCGAGCTTCCATCAAGTCTAAGGCCAAGCTCTTTCAAAAGTCGAGCTTCCATCCTAAAGAGGCCGAGCTATCTTTTAAATCAAATTGCAGCCATAGCTTGTGTTCCAAATTCCAGTAAAACCCAAGCTACAGATAGAAGTCAAAATTCAAGTTAATGCTGAGTCATAGCTAGAGTTCAAGCAAATAGAGAGAACAAGTGTTGAAATCCAGGATCAAATTCTTGAAGGCTGTTGTGATCTAGGGTTTAAACTTTAATTTTTCCCCATTGTTCATATGCAACACAAAGATCTAACTTGAAGTTCGAAGACAAAGACAAATGCCATGTTTGATATATTTTCAAGTCCATGATAGAAGTAATAGATGCCAATAAATGTCTACAGTGCATTGAAAGCCAACCTTAAAATTTGCAAATGCCAACTTGCATATGCCCTTCAGAGATATTTCATAATGAGTTTTGAATTGCATGCAGATGGTCATGTTGACTTAGCTTTAAAATTTGTAATAATTTAAACTTAGGTCTTTATAGGCTTAAGTTTAATTCTTATATATGGGCTGGGTTATTAGATATTGAGTTGAACTCAATTATTTTGTAATATATGTTGGTAATAGTTTTAAAAGATTTTATTTAAATTACCAACATTAGGGTTATATTTTAGGCACAATTCATGCATGAAATTTGGGGCCTACTTAATAGCTGAATTTGAGCATTTCTTGGAGCGATTTTAGAGGGGCCTAGATTTTTGAATTCAGTCTTAGGAGGGCTTTATAATGGAGTTAGATTTTTAGTTTTAGGGGTTCAAAATCATGGAAAAGGAAAGCTTAGTGAACGTTTTCATTCCTCTATCCCCTTTTTGCATTTTTGTAACCATTTTCAGAGCTTAGAAGGATAATAAAGTAGGTTTCTTCATTGCATCAATTTTTTGAGTATTGAATTCAGTCATTTTCTTCTTTCTGCACTAAGTGTTCATCAGTTTGTAACAAGGATAAGTGAATTATTCCTATTCCTCATCTAAGTGATCAAAATTCAAATCTTTTTGTAGAATCTATATGTTTGTCGATAGATTCCATTATTCATGGTGTATACCCTAATAATGGATTTTAGTTAGCCTATATGATAGTGCCAATCTCATTAGTAGTTGTGATTGTGGATGCCGGTTCGAAGATCCTGATAATTTTGGAGCAAGTTTTGGTATATCACCCCGTTTCCTTTCAGTTTTAAGTTATCTTTCTCCCTTTCCCATTTCAAGTTTTAGTCAGGAGGTGATATTTCCAAATCTAATGGGAATCGGCCTCGAATCTAGAGATTCCTTCTCAATGAGAGTCCACCTACAGCTTGAGAAGGCTTCCATTGTTAGGATGAAATGTTAGTGAGCCCTAATGCCTGAGTTAGGTTGACATTTCCAAACCTAAAGAAGTACTTAGTCCAATTTAAAGCCTCCGAGTTGGAAATTAAGTTCTCAAGAATATATCTACCTTTAATGAAACTAGCTTGAGTAGAGCACACAAATTTGGGTAAGATATTTTCAAGCCTAAGAGCTAAGATTTTGGCAAAAAAATTATAAGAGACATTTAATAGAGTGATAAGCATCTAGTATTTAAGTAGAACCTTACCCCCGTCCTTAGGAATCAACTTGATGATGCCTTTGTTGATGGAGCTACCCAAGTTAATAGTAGTTAGGGCTTCCACATAAATATCATGGAGGTCTTTGCATATCCACTTGATGTTAGCCATGTAAAACTCAATAGGCAAACAATTGAGACCAGGGGTTTTGTGATCTTTTAGGGAGTTTATATTTTTCAATTTCCTCGATAGAGATGTCCTTACTAAGCAAGGAGGCATCCATGATGATATCCTATTAGGAATAAGAGCTATGCGTCAGTTTTCGAGGGAGTTGGCATCCTCCATATCTTATTTCATATTATTATTGATTTGTAATCTTTTTCTAAATAAAACATATGGAAAAGAGTGTAAATTAAAATTTTTCACAAATATTACTAATTTATACTTATTTTCTAATTTTATATTTCATATGAATAGATAATTGCATCTTAATTTTATTGTAGTTCTAGTCTTTTTCTTACTTCTAATGAATAATGAACTAAAAATATTTAATAATAAAATAAAATATTGAAATTTAAAATAATTTATTTGTAAATTAAAAAATTTGACAATCCATATTTTTCTTAAAAAGTAAAATGAAATCCATTAATTTGACCAGACTGTCCAAAAAAAAAATTATATGATAGATAGGGGTTACCTTCAAATTCTAGGCCTGGGTGTACGTGCATCCATAATGTGCCTCTGTCATCTTGAATGTGTCGTGTATGTACATTTGTTTAGTCACAAACAACGTTTCTAATGCGATAATGTAATACAAGTTCAAAATTGGCCGTGTTTTGCAAGGCTTCCCTCCACTTTCTACTCATTTCTGTTATTTAATATGCTCTGCTCTCACAACACGATATACCAATTTAATTTTGAATTGTCTCCAACATATCATTTGTGTAATGGTGCTACTGGCCCCTTTGGTTGTTGGAATAGGCCTGGAATTGGCATTATCTAATTTCCAACATTGTTTCTTTCATGTTTGTATCGGTCCAAAAAAAAAAGAATTGGCATATGCATCTTCCACCCAAATAGGTGGAATTGGAATTTTGAATTCCAATTCCAAATTTTATAAAACCAACTGAGAAATGTGGTTAGGTCTATGAAGAAGAGGAAAAGTGGAGAATTAGGTCATCTCGACTAAAGCGGGGTATTTTGATTTCATCTTTTCTTGAACTCTCTGCACACTGAAAACTTACGCCTGTCATTCAAGGGTTTCTGGGAGTCGATGATATGGATTTGAGCCTCATCTATTTTGTATTTTAATTTTCTACGTCTAATGTGATTGTAGGGTAAAGTCGCCACTTAACCTGAAAGGAACATCTGTAATATTACACTTGGAGATAGATGATGTGAAGAGTGCGTTTGAAAGGGCAATGGTGACAGAGTAGATATCGGAGAAGCCATGGAGATAAGTCTATGGAAAGCCCAAGGATCAGTTTTGTTTGGAGCATTGCCACTCATGTGAAGCACAAATCAGTGTGCCCGCTGGTGCTAATTGAAAAATAGCATTAGATTCACAATTTTTTTCACTAAATAGGGGTCACTTGGGGCTCATTTAACAAGAGCTCTCTTGCTACTATTAGTTTTTCGATGGTATTAAACTATTTTTAGAAAATGCATCTTCTCAGTCATCTTTAGGGTGAAACAAATAGGTCTATTCATATTCCGAAAATCATTTTCAGGAAAGTATCTTCCAGAATTCATGTTATTGAGCGATTTGGGATTCCAGCACCCAAATAGGCCCAGAGTTTTCTACTAAAGTTGTATTCTTAATCATCATTTTTGCAAACACATATATTTGTGTATACAAGTGTCCTTTGCAGGAATATGAAGCTCTCCTATTCTTTAGCATGACCTTAACCTTCCCTATAGACTATGGCAATATTCAATGGAAAAATAGAACAGGCTGCTGCAAGTGGTATGGCATAGATTGTGACCAACACAAGAAACATGTGGTGGTGATATCGTGGGTGCCAGATCAAAATGGCTATAGCGCAAAAGGAGGAATCATGACTGACAACCTATGCAAATTTCCTTTTCTTGAAAGAATAGCGATATCGGGTGTGGGATTTATAAGTAATCTTCCTTCATGCTTGGGAAATCTCCATTATCTTCAGGAATTAACTATAGAAGGAAATAGGTTGGGAGGGGTAATACCCCTTAGCATTTGTATGCTCACAAATATGACTTACCTCAGTCTTCATGGGAATCAACTGGGGGGAAGCCTCCCATCTTGTTTGAACAATCTTTCTTCTTTGAATACTCTCTAACTTTCAGACAATCGATTGAGTGGCCAGATTCCATTTATATTGGGTGATCTCCCTTTGCTTAAATACTTGGATGTTTCATTCAACGAATTGAGTGGGAATCTTCCCTTGTCATTTGTGGGGCTGTCCTCCCTCACTGCACTCTCCGCTAATGGAAATAGATTCAATGAGAGAACCCATTCTTGGGTCTTACCATCCTCTATTGAATTTCTCTCCTCATTAAGTGACAACCTCACAATGTCAGAGAAATTTTACCAAATTAATAAAATTATCATTATCCAATTGCACACTAAATATCAGTACATCCTAGATTCCCAACTTTCATCTTGCTGAGTTAGAACTTGGTTCATGTCAGATGGATGGTCAAATTCCACCATGGATTTCAAATCGGTTTTCGTTGTATTCCTTGGCATTAGCTAACAATGGTCTTGCAGGAGAAATTCCCTCTTGGCCATGGGCTATAGCAGCTTCCTTTGATGAACTAAACATCTCACAGAATCATTTGCACGGGTCCATTTTTCCAAATGGTCCAATTTCTGGGATGGGAAACTTAGATGTGTCTAGCAATGCATTAAGTGGAAATATACCTTCTGAATGGCCAAGTCTAACAACAATAGCTTCAGGGCCTCCTCTTCAATTGATGCTCAATGATAATTTGTTTACCAACAACATTCCTTCAACCTTGTGTAACTCGTCTCAATGGTTACAGTTACATCTTGAAAACAAGTTGGATGGAACGATTCCTTGGTGTTTGATTGAGGATGGATTAAGGATTTATGACTTAAATTTAGGAGGTAATAATCTGGAGGGAAGGATGCCTGAAGGGTTAATCTTCTCGTCCAACATTGAGTACTTGATGCTAAAAAATAATCAGCTCAGCGGAACCTTTATTTCCTTATTTACTGATTATACAGCTTTACAAGCATAAGAGACCTTCCAAAGTCAATTGGTAATATCGCATCTCTTCAAGTTCTTCTGATGAATGACAATCAGTTCAGCAACAACATTATTTTAGAAATTGGTGACTTGAAGCAGGTTCAGATCTTAGACCTTTCATCCAACAACTTGTCAGGTTCTATTCCACACAATATTGTATTTTTACAAGCAATGGTTGTAGTAACAGATGATAGCTATGTTTTGCAGAGTCATCTCCTATATGAGGGTCGTAATAGCCTGAGATCTTCTCTATGTGCACTGGGTATGACCTCAAAATGTATAGAACTATACTACACATATATTCTTTCCACACTCACTGACATAGATCTCTCCAACAATCAATTGAAAGGAGGTGTTCCTCCTGATTTTGGAAATTTGAAGGCTTGAGGTTTCTGAATTTGTCCATGAACAAACTAAGTGGAATAATCCCACATAGTTTGGGGGATATGAGCCAACTCGAGTCATTGGACCTTTCTTCAAACAAGCTTCCATGAGATATTCGTTTAGATCTTCAATCTCTGAATTATTGGGAATATTTAAATTTGTCAAAGAATAATCTATCTAGAAGCATACCACAATGAGGACAAATGATCACATTTGAAAATACATCATATTTTGGAAATCCAAATTTGCAAGGATGCCCACTTCCAATGAACTGCAACTAGCCCCAATTTGAACCTCCTCATCCTATAAGTGATGCAGAAAATAAAGATGACGAGGAGAGTGAGAAAATACTGTGGTATGAAAGTGGACTAGGATGGTCATATGGAGGAGGATTTTTTAGTATAGTAGTGGTACTCCTTTTAGTAAAAGAGAGTTGGAGAAAGAAATAATTCAAAGGGGTTGATGATATTTTGAATTTTTTTGTTTCCTTTTCTGCATAATAGGAGATTATAAATGCCTCTTTCTTCATCATAATTGAACAAAAGCTATGTCTTAAATAAACATTTGATACTTAACTTCTTTTTGGGGTTATATCATCTAGTTTAAAATTGAATAACATACTATGTCATGTGTGTGGTGTGTACATATATAATTGAATGTAATATTTAAAAGAGGTTCTTATATTTACCATGTTTCATGCACCAAATTGATAATACTTGTTTGTTTTAATTGTTAAGATCTACACATCCATGCCAATTTTGATTCACTTTGTACTACCTTGATTATTATTTTTATCTTTTTAGAGAGAATGACTTTAGACAAGGCGATTTCCTTAGAATAACTTTATACAATGTGATATCCTTAGAATAACTACCAATTCTAACTAAAAATTTATAGAATAATTGGTAATATCGAGGACTGTAATGCACAATGAAAATGAAGAACATGAACTTAGTAAAAAATGAGATGGGCGCACTACAATTAGAAGGACAAATGGATCATCACTCCAAACGAGATATATTCAAATAACTTATAAAACAAACCTATGTAGTTTAAGATCAAGAATACAAATAGGGTGTACATAATGAGTAATTGTCAATTATATATTTTATTTATCTACATTACTTTGGTTGTGGTAAATATGTGACCTTTTTTATATGAAGATACTAGTCAATTGAATTAAATTAAATTGAATCAGATAGGGTTAAGGCACTAATCCATTCACTACAAAAAGATCCTAATTATAGGACTAATCTATAGCATGTGTGAATCATTTATAAGACTACACAATTATGGGTAGTAGTTCTAGGTAATACTTTGAGGCTTTATCCTATAGAATATTTTAAGGAACATGTCCATGTGGATTTGCATACTGTAATTTTGAAATTTGTAATTTCATACTTGTGGAGATAATAAGAAGCCCATTTTTTATTGTTGCAAATTGTTGTTGTTTCTCTATTTCTATTATGTGTTTGTCGTATTAATGGGAGAACCCTCCATCAATTGGTATTAGAGCAGGAGTTCCTAAGTGTGTATACAAAGCGTCGACTATGAGACAATTTTCACTAGGATTATGGTTTAGGGTTTCAACGATCAGCACGAAAATGCCTCCACAAAGGGAATGTGGCAAAAGAGCTGGTGGTGTGCCACTTGAGGTTAGAGCCCTCCAAAGATAAGTGCAAGCATTGTGGGAAGAGATTCAGAGAGGAATGAATCTTACAATCAAAGATGAAAGTGAGGATGAAGCCGAAGAAGGAAATTTTGATTAAGAAGGAGAAGGCAAAATTTGAACCAAGATGAAGAAAGGCTTTTCTGGGCCATTTTTAAGATTGGGAAAAGACCTAAGATTGAGGTTCTTATATTTTTCAGAAAATCTTAACCTAGAGGAATTGATGTGATTATCGATAGTGGAAGCACTAACAATTTGGTATCGAAAAAAATGGTTACAAAGTTAAAGCTCAAGAGGTAGAAACACCCACATCCATATTATATTGCCTAGGTGTAGGATGACCACAACATCATGGTCAATGAACAATGCCCAGTAAAGTTTAATTTTGGGGGATACCATGATGAGGTAATATGTGATATCATACCTATGGATGCATCTCATATTTTGTTGGGTAGGCCATGGAACTTTGGCAGGCATGCTATACATGATGGTCATAGGAATATGTATTCCCTAACATAGGATGGTGTGCGCCATAAGCTAAAGGCATTGAAGGACATAGAAGAAAAGGTATGTAGTAATGCGAGAATAAGGTTTGTTGATGGATGAAAATTCCTAGAGGGTA
The DNA here is from genome assembly GCA_027943335.1 of Chamaecyparis obtusa. Taxonomy (NCBI): domain Eukaryota; kingdom Viridiplantae; phylum Streptophyta; class Pinopsida; order Cupressales; family Cupressaceae; genus Chamaecyparis; species Chamaecyparis obtusa. The sequence continues at coordinate 61,422 of BSBK01010303.1, read as the reverse complement.
TGAAGCATGCACATGTGTGTTTTTCTTTAATTCCAAAAGATTGTAAAGAGGAAGTAAAAGATGTACCTATAGAAGTTACACATTTGTTGAATGAGTTTCAAGATATTGTATCTGGTAATGTGCCTTATGGATTACCACTAGTAAGGAAGATCAGTCATCAGATCACTTGATTCTAGGAGCCAGTTTCCCAAATAAGGAAGCACATGGAATGACACCAGTAGAAAGAGAAGAGATAAATAGAGAAGTACATGAGTTTTTGTAGAAGGGGTTGATTCAAGAGAGTTTGAGTCCATGTGTTGTACCAGTAGTCTTAGAAACAAATAAGAATGGATAATCTAGGATGTGTATAGATTCTAGGGCTATAAACAAGATCATAATAAAGTACAGGTTACCATTACTACAGATGGATGATATTATGGACTATTTGAGTGGAGCTGTGTATTTCTCAAAGATAGATTTGAAGAGTGGATATCATCAGATTCGGCTCATAGAAGGAGATGAATGGAATACTACTTTCAAGACAAAGAAAGGGTTGTATGAGTGGTTAGTCATGCCTTTTGGGCTAACCAATGCACCGAGCACTTTCATGTGGCTCATGAATGAGTTTCTAAAAGAATTTATGGATAAGTTTGTCATTGTTTACCTAGATGATATTTCGATCAATAGTAAGACATTGGAGGACCATATGAGGCATATTCATATGGTGTTTGAGAAGTTAAGGGTAGAGAAATTATTGATTAATTTGAAGAAGTGTAGTTTTATGAAGGAGTTAGTATATTTGGGATTTGTAGATTCCATAGAAGGTCTAAAAAAAGATATAGATAAAGTGAAGGCTATCCTTGAATGACCTGTTCCAAGGAGCACTACTGAGGTAAGATATTTTCATGGTTTTGATAGCTTTTATAGAAGTTTTATAAGGGGTTTTAGCAGTATTTTTGGAGCCTTGGCTAAAAAAATGAGAGGAGATAGGAAAGAGTTTAAGTGCACTATAGGGGTAGATAAGAGTTTTAAACTGTTGAAAGAAAAAGTTACAAAAAAACTTATTTTAGCACTTACAGATTTTAATAAGGTGTTTCAAGTAGACTATGATGCTAGTGGTACTACAATAGGAGTTGTTTTGAGTCAAGAAGGTAAACCTGTTGCTTATTTCAGTGAGAATTTAAATAATGCCAAAAGGAAATATTTTGTTTATGATCAGTAATTTTATGCTATAGTTTAGACACCGAAGAAGTGGAGACACTATCTTCTTTCTGAGGACTTTTTTTTGTACACTGATAATCAAGAGTTGCAATATTTGAATAGTTAAGGAAAGTTGAATCAAAGGCATTTGAAGTACGTTGAGTTTTTCAAGAGTTACACATTTGTTTTGAAACACAAGAGAATAAAGTATAACACTGTGATAGATGCTCTTAATATGAGAAAAATTTAACCGATAGCAAAGTAGATTGAGGTGGTTGGATTTAAGGAACTCAAGAGTTTATATCTAGTGGATCATGATTTTGGTGAATCTTGGAAATATTGTGTTAGGAATAGTCCCAAGAGATAACTAAGAGGGGGAGAGGGGGGTTGAATCAGTTATCTACTAGTTTCAATTCTTTATCCAACTAAGTATACTTAAACATTAAACATAAACACAATGAAAGAACACTTGAACACAACAATAATATTTTGGTTATGGGGAAACCCAAATAGGTAAAAACCTTAGTGGGAATTGACACCCACTAATAAATTGCACTAGTGTATAATGATCCTTGTTAGATGATCTTCAACCCTCTTAGGAGTTATCTTTACAATGCAATAAGTACAGTGACCTAGTCAAAGGTTAGACCCTATTAGGAGTCTTTTATGATTGACCCTATTAGGGGTGATGACACACTATCCAAGAGCTCACTGCTCAAAGGGGTGAAGGCTACAACCTTCTGAATAATAGATACAAACTATATCTAGATCTTGGTGAACTATGCTTAGACCTGCTATTTGGATCAGTTCCAATGAATAGAATATACTCTTTACTTGGTCACATAGACCTTCCTCTGATGGCTCAACACTTAGCACTCTCTGCTCTGTTCTTCACAATCAACTCTGAACCATGCTTTAGCAATCACAAATGACTACCTATAAATAAATTTCATCTAAATGATATAATCAAGTCGGCCTATTAGAACCACCTTGAAATAATATTAGAGAAACAATAAAACACTCCAATAACATCTTAGTCAGCTCTACTAAGCACACAACATAAATTGGGACCTATCTAAATTAATAAGTATGGGTGCACACTACACACTATCGACTCTACTAAATTAATGGATACTTTCTCCTTAAACTGAATTACATCATGCACTCTTAACAAAAAATTATTAACTATTTTCCAATCACTAATCCAAGGGTGCATACCGAAATGATAGGTGCAACTCCCGAACTAATAAAATCTCTGTCAGCTCTTCTAGATAAACACAAGAAACTAAAAATGGTGAATAATGACTGCACAACTTCACTTCTATTGATCATCAGACTCTATGTCCATGAATGTAAAATCACTAACATTTCTCCATCACATATCCGAATGTGCAAGGCTCCATGATAACTATACGAACAATCACTCATAGAACTCTGCCAGTAACTCTATCAGGAACACTGCTGACACAAGCTGCTACATAATTCTCTATACTAACAATTAACCTCTATGTCCATGATATCATGCTGATAACATGTTCATGCTTCATATACTCAAAGCTTACTTCATAAGTCTTCCATGCATGCTACTTACCATATGTTGTCATTAATGAAAAACATACAATCAACACTGACTTGCTGACAAATCTCCAACAATCTCCCCCTTTGGCATTGATGGCAACATATGGAATGAAAAACATCACCAACCCAAATAAAAAATTATTTTATAACATTCTCCATTTCCTCATCAAAACTCTCCCAAGGAAGAATCATTTATTTCCTGCAATATTCTTCAACATTCTCCATTTCCTCAACTGAACTACTTCCATGATTGAATACTACTCCCCCTTAGTATATTACTCCTTTACTTCTATTTTTCATGACTATATATTACTCCCCCTTTGACATCAATGGAAAAAGGCACCAAAAATTTTAAGCATCAGTACTACTCTTGAAGTAGAGTAGTCAACCATCCAACAGTCCCTAAGGACTAATGCTCTTTCTTCTTTCTCTAAGAAGAATCTAGGAAGGGAATTACTCCCAGCTTCGCCCTGAGATACTCAAAAGTATCCTTTGGCAAAGGCTTTATGAATATGTTTGCTAACTGATCTTTAGTACTCACATAGTCCAACTTGACTTCTTTCTCTACCACTTTCTCTCTTAGGAAGTGATACTTAATCTCTATGTGTTTTGTCTTTACATGTATCATAGAGTTCTTTGACATGTTGATAGTGCTAGTGTTATCACAATGAATAGCAATATGATAATCAATCTAAATTTTAAAATCCTCTATCATCTGCTTGATCCATACAATTGTAGAATAATTCAATGCTTCTTCATCATACTCTACTTCTGTTGTTGACTGAGAATTAAAATTTTGCTTCTTTCTTGTCCAAGTGACAAGTCTATTACCAAAAAACACTGCTCCTCCTGATGTACTCTTTTTTATCATCAACGCATCCTGCCCAATCTGCATCTTTATATACATGAAGCTCAACATTTTCCAAATTAGGATACCATAGACCATAATCTATAGTTCCTTGTGAATATCTGAATATTCCTTTTACTGGCATGAGGTGACTTTGTTTAGGCTCTGTTGCAAATCTTCCAACTATGCCAACTGCATTAGAAATATTAGGTCTAGTTTGAATAAGATATATGAGTTTTCCAATCATAGAATTTTAAAATGTTATATCTACTACTGGTGAATCATCTTGTTTTGTAAGCTTACATCCTATTATCATAGGTATACCCACTGGGTTGCAATCATCCATCTTGAATTTTTTCAATATCTCTTTCACATACTTAGACTAATTAATGAAAATACCTTTCTCTGTCTATTGCACATCCAATCCTAAAAAGTATTTGATAGGTCCAATGATGCTCATCTCAAATTCCCTATGCATCTCCTTAGCCAATTATGCACTAAGTTTTTCATTACCTCCAAAGATAATGTCATCAACAAATATAGCTACAAGAAGTAAACCTTCAGGTGTCTCTCTTATGAATAGATTACAATCCACTACTCCTTTTTTGAATCCAATTTTTGTTAGATATCTATCAAGTCTTTCATACCAAGCTCTAGGGGCTTTCTTGAGTCCATAGATGGACTTCTTCAATCTGCATACCATATTAGGTCTGTCTGATAGGGTTAATCCTTCTGGATACTCAATGTATACTTCTTCTTTTAACTCTCCATTCAATAATGCTGACTTGACATCCATCTGATAGACTTTTAAGTTTTTGACTGTTGCATAAGCTAGAAACAATTTAATGGCTTCTAATCTTCTCATAGGTGCAATTGTGTTTAGATAATCAATGCCTTCTCTTTGTGCATATCTCTTACATACTAATTTTTCTTTATTACTTACTACTGTACCATCTTTATTCATCTTATTTCTAAATATCCACTTTGTTCCAATCACATTCTTATCACTAGATCTTGGGAATAGTTCCCAAGTATCATTCTTAATAATCCGATCTAGTTCTTCTTTCATAGCATCATGCCAATCTGAATCACTACATGCATCTTCAACACTTAAGGTTCAATCTGAGATAGTAAACATATTGCTTCATTGTCTTCTAAACTCTTTGCTTTTGATCTTGTAGTGACTTTGCTACTCTGATCTCCAATGATTTCATCCTTAGAGTGATATCTAGATGTAAACTTTGGAACTTTAGGTAATGTTGTCTCATCATCCTTCTAAGTTTCCTCTTTACTTGTTTCAGGGTAATTGAATAATACATCAAAGCTGTCAAACATTTCTTCCACAACTGTCTCACTAATGGAAGGAGTGGGTTCTTCTTCAATCATAGGTGCATAATCATGATATCTTTCTTGAACCATAAACCTTTCATCAATCTTAACATGAGGACTTTCAACGATCTTTTTCAATCTCAAGTTAAAACACCTATAAGCTTTTCTTTTAGTAGAGTATCCAAGGAAAATACCTTCATCGCTCCTTGCATCAAACTTGCCTATTTCTTTATCCCTCTTGATGTAGCACTTGCTTCCAAAGATTCTAAAGTATTTCACTATGAGAACATTACCAAACCATAGCTCATAAGGTGTCTTATCTGTGCCAGGCCTCAATTGTATTCTATCGATGGTATAGACAACTATATTGACTTTATCTCTCCAATAGGTATGTGCAACTTTTCCTTCAATCATGATGGTGTGCGTTGTATCAAGGATGATCATGTTCCTCCTCTCTTCAATCTCATTTTTTTGAGGGGTTCAAGGTTCACTTAATTGTCTCTTTATGCCATGTTCTTCATAGTACTCATAGAATATGTTAGAGGTGAATTCTCCTCCTCTATCTGATCTTAGACACTTTATTTTTAATCCAGATTCATTCTCAACATTAGCTTTGAATATTTTGAAATTCTCAAATGCTTTTGACTTATCTTTCAAGAATGTAACCCACATCATTCTAGAATAATCACCAACAAAGAAAATGAAATACCTTTCACCATAGTATGATCTTGTTTGAGTTGGTCCACATAGGTCTGTATGAATCAGATCCAACTTGTTCTCTACATAATTATTCTTTCTTCTAAATGAGTTCCTTACATGATTTCCCATCACACATTCCCTACAAATAGTATCAACTGGATTTTCTATGCTAGGTAGATCTCTTACTGCCATCACATTGCTTATCTTTACTATGTTATCAAAATTGATATGACATAGACTTTTTATGCCATAGCCAACTATCATCAACTTTAGCAACAAAACAACTTGCTTCAGGATTAAGGTGAAAAACATTACCTTTAGTCTTTAAACCTGACACAATCATAACACCATCCTTATTGGTAATGATGCACTTGTTATCTTTGAACTCCAACTGATAACCTTTTTCAATCAACTACCCAACACTAAGAAGGTTATGTTGCAGACCATCTACATAAAGAACATCATCAGTGTTGTTCTTTCCATCCAATATGATAGCTCCTCTACCAATGATAGGTTTATGAGTGTTGTCTCCAAATCTAGCCATGGCACCTTTGTATTTGTCTAGATGAACAAATCTATCTTTATCACCTATCATGTGATGTGAACATCCACTATCTATTATCCAATCTATCCTTATGTCTGCTTGTGAGATCAATGTTAGCTCTTGTTCCTTTTTCTCATCTTCTTTATCCATCTTATCATACATCTTCTCCATAATAGCAATGAATCCAATTTCATCTTTAGCTAAATCCTCATTAGATACTACATCTCCAACATAGTAACATTCATTTGAATACTTAGGCTTGTAGTTATTCTTGAACTTCTTAACTCTTGTAGGACACTTAGATGCAAAGTGACCAATCTTATTTCATGAAAAGTATTTGAATGGTAATTGACCTTCATATTTTCATTTTCCTTTCTTTTCTCTTTTAGAAGTCATAGCAATGAAATCATCAAATGCTTTCTCTTCATCATCATCATCATCATCAAAATTACCAGAAGGGTAATTACAGTATCATGGTATGCCAAACTAGGTCGTTAAGTGGTAATGAAAATTCAAAAAATCAGGTTTAGGCAAGCTGACATAAAAAAATGAACAAGTTATAAATATTATATCAAAAATATGTAACAAGATTATCTGTAGAAAATTGAATTTAGTTTCTAAGATACTAGACCTTTTTTGAAAAATAATTATTCTATATATTGAAAATTTCAAATTTTAATGTAGTAGTACAAAAATTTCAGGAAAAAATAAGTAGGTATATGTCTCACCACCTTAAACACAATCAAATGATAAGTTTTTTTTACAATATTATAGATATAAGTAGTAGACTCATGTCCAGTTGTGACACATATATTTTTCTAATTTATTTCTAAGTAAATAATTAATTATGATTTTTCTTCTACAACTTTTCTAGAATATAAAAACTCTCATGTCTAACCACATTAACTAAGTCAAAACTTTATCAAATTGAAAACTCTTTCATTTTTATTATAGTAAGAAAATCATAGAATGTGACACATGTTTTGGATTTCAAAAATGTTATACATTTTGGAAGTTATAGCTATTTTTCAATAAGTCTATCAATCAAGACTAGAAAGATAATAAGTAGGTGTATGTCTGATCACATTAAACAAAATCAATTGATAATTTTTTTTTATAAGATTGTAGATAACAGTAGTAGACTCATGTCCAAATGTGATGTATATTTTTAATAGTTTTTTTCCAAATAAATAATTAATTATGATTTTTCTACTTCAAAGTTTCTTGAATATAAAAACTCTCATGGCTCACCACTTTACCTTAGTCTAAATTTCATCAAATTGAAAGAATTGTTTATTATTATTGTACTAGGTGAAGGAGAGAATTTGATGTATATTTCAAATTTAAAAAATATTATATTGTTTGAAAGTTATAGTTATTTTTCAAAGAGTCTATCAATCAGGAATTTTTTTTCTCATCGCCACTTTTTGACATACCACGATCGTGCACATACCTAGAAGTGTTTGTAGATTTCTTACCATGGACTGATGCTTTGAAGGTTTCTCACTTTTATGTTATGTCTTCAATCTTGAAATCTCAAAAGCTAAGATTTTTTTGATCAAGGTCTCTCTCTTGAAATTTTTTGTAAGCTGCATGGTCTCATCAAGGATGTTGATCTTATTTTCATACTCTGTTGTAAGAGTAGTCATCAACTTATCCATAATGTCTTCCTCCGAGATCTCTCCACCATTGTTCCTAATTCCAACAACTGCTTCATTAATCCTTTGGTTTTAAGCTCTAATGTCTTCATCTGGTATCATCTCTAATGCATTGTATCTTTTCTTCCATGTCTTTCTATGCACATTATTTTCTTGTATATCTCCTTCAAACATGTCTTCTAGGTGCTTCCATATTTTGTAGGTTGTGTCTACTTTCTTTATTTTTGAAAATTTACTATAAGATAGGGCATTGATAAAAGCTTCTTTTACTATTTTTTTCTGATGGAATAACTCCTTTTGTTTTCCAGTAGCATCATCCTTTGCTAGATCTTCTAGATAGGAAATTTTAACTTCTTTGATAGCCACTTCAAAAACTTCAAAATTATTGCATTGTAAGTGTGTCAGCATTTTATTCTTCCAATCAAGATAATTCTCTCCATCAAACTTAGGACTATCTTTTCTAAAGAATGCCATCTGATCAACCTCAAGTTGTTAAAATTTCTCTCTAAGGCACTTGGCTCTGATACCAATTGTTAGAAATAGTCCCAAGAGATAACTAAGAGGGTGGGGGGGGGGGGAATCAGTTATCTTCTAGTCTCAATTCTTTATCCAATTAAGTATACTTAAACATTAAACATAAAATCAATGAAATAACACTTGAACATAACACCACTATTTTGGTTATGGGGAAACCCAAATAGGTAAAAACCATGGTGAGAATTGACACCTAGTAATAAACTACACTAGTGTATAATGATCCTTGTTAGAAGATCTTCAACCCTATTAGGATTTGTCTTTACAATGCAATAAGTATAGTGACTTGGTCAAAGGTCAGACCCTATTAGGAGTCTTTTATGATTGACCCTGTTAGGGGTGAGGACGCATTGTCCGAGAGCTCACTGCTTGAAGGGGTGAAAGCTACAACCTTTTGAATAATAGATACACACTATATCTAGATCTTGGTGAACTACACTTAGACTTGCTATCTGAATCAGTTTCAATGAATAGCATATACTCTTTACTTGGTCACATAGACCTTCCGCTAATGGCTCAACACTTAGCACTCTCTTCTCTACTCTTCACAATCGACACTGAACCATGCTTTAGCAATCACAAATGACTTCATATAAATATCTTTCCTCTAAATGATATAATCAAGTCAGCCTATTAGAACCACCTTGAAATTATATTAGAGAAACAATAGCACACTCCAATAACATCTCAATCATCTCTACTAAGAATGCAACACAAATTGGGACTTGTCTAAATTAATAAGTGTGGGCACATGCTACACACTATTGTCTCTACCAAATTAACTGATACTTTCTCCTTAAGCTAAATTATATCATGCACTCTTAAAAAAACATTCTTAACTCTTTTCCAATCACTAATCTAAGAGTGCATAGTGAAATGATAGGCACAACTCCTATACTAATAAAATCTTTGTCGACTCTTCTAGATAAACATAAGAAAATGAAACTAGTGAATGGAAATTGCATAACTTCACTTCTACCAATCATCAAAATCTGCATCCATGAATGTAACATCACTAGCATGTCTCCATCACATATCCAAATGTGCAAGGCTCCATGATAACTGTATGGACAATCACTCACAGAACTTTGCCTATAACTTTGTCAGGAATACTATTGACACAAGCTGCTACATAACTATTTGTACTAATAAATAACCTTTGCATCCATGATATCATGTTGATAAAATGTTCATGCTTCATATACTCAAATATTACTACATAAGTCTTTCACGCATGCTACTTACCATATGTTGTCATCAATGACAAACATACAGTCAGGATTGGCTTGCTGGCAAATCTCCAATAGCTTGTGCAAAACCTGTTACTCTAGATAGAACATAATGGTTGGATTTCATCCTCTAGGATGGTATGCTATTTAGATGGAGTTAGTTGTGCATTCCAAGAATCTCTTTGAGGGATAATCTCATCAAGGAGAAACATAGTGGAGGATTCGCCAGACATTTTGGTCAAGATTATACCCATGCTCTAGTTCATGAGAATTATTATTGGCTATAGTTGTAGTAAGATGTCAAGAAGTTTGTACAGAGTCACAAAGCATGTCAAATGGAAAAAGGAGCAAAGTAGAACATAAGGTTGTATCAACCACTACCTGTACCAGAGAAGCTATAGGAGGATATCAGTATGGACTTTATTCTTGGTTTACCAAGAACTCAATGGGGACATCTTGTTGGTGTCCAAAATGATGCTTATGCTCATGAGGTTCTGAATATACCCTCAAATGGATCTTAGGAATGGTTAGCTCCAAAATTGATATGAGGTCTTAGGGTAACTGGACCAACTATAGGGACAAGACTGCCCTCTTCTGCTTCTGGCCCTGCAAAACAAAGGTGGGTGCACCTAACCTAGCATAAAATATACTTCACACACCAAGGGTTGGGTTCATATAATAGATGACTGGATAGTAAGAGGGTACTAAATGATAACCACACATTCATTGACACCTCTTTGCTATGGGGTAGGACTTTATACAACCAAATACTGAAAATCTAAAGGATGGTTCTTAATATTATATGTTTGAATCATAACAATCTAAGTCAGGATATGTCAACAAGGAAATACTCATCTAGGCTAGTGCCTCATCCATTGGGCAAGTTTTCTTAAATAGATCACATACACACCAAAATTATATCTAAGATTGAAAGCCATAAAAACATCTATAATATCCTTTACTACTTATATGAAATCCAGACATAGACAAGAGATAGACCTATGTCTCATCTAGAGCATCATTTAATCTAATCCTAGATTAGAACTGAAAAATGAAGACATATACATGGATAAACATGCAGTGAGCTAGAAAACTCAAAATCTATCTACAATGACACAGAGGAGAGATAAGAGTCATATATCTATATTAAGTTTGAAGAATCCTTAAGTGCATACAATCCATCTAAACAAACAAGCTTGCAAACTACAGCTTAAACCTGCAACTTTCTCTCAATTGATGACAAAAGCTAAATCAGAGCATTACAATTCAAACTGGACAGAGGACTCACAACTGAAAAAGCTTGAATACCTAACTCCCAATGCTACAAAATGATCACACAAATCCCTTTATACCAGGGTTACAATGCAAGCATACAATCATTTCAAATTCAAAAATTCAAAATCACCTAACCCCACTGAGGAATAAACACAGACATGACAGGGGTCAAGCCATAGCAACAAGCGCCACCAAACCAGTCAAATCTAGCCACCAAAGCATTCAATTTTGTTACCCCCTATCACAAAAGACTCTCAACACGTTCAAACGATCACCAACACTTCGTGGGATTTAAACCTTTTAACCATTTGCCCCTAGTCACATAATTGCGCAGTCACAACTCACCACCATAGGAAATTGGCTACAATTTATGCTTGGTCGCATGATCGTATAACCCAGAAATGGGTTATGCGAACATGCGACAGCTTGAGAACATTAACCGCCACCATTACTACCACCACAAAGAGCTAACAACAAGGGGTTAGTCGCATGATCACAAGCCGTGGAAATGGACCCTATGATCATGCAACAAGGCCATGAGACCACCACACATCCATCCACCAGCCGAAAGAAAACTACCATCTCAACATTAGGAAGATGCCCCATCACTTGCAACCAGGCCCCAGGGACACGTGGCATGCGGTCGCATGATTGCATAGCCAAAAACTAGGCTATGCGATCATGTGACAGCCAATCGCAAGCTGCCACATCACCGCCACAGACCACCAAACAACAACCACCATCAGGCCCCATGCGCAAGGAAGGATCCAGTCGCATGGTCAAATGTTAGAAAACTCTGACATGTGATCATGCGACAACCAATAGGAACACGTGCCTTCACCTCCCCTCTGACATCAGGCCCACCACACATCGCACTTGTGCACTAAGGCAAAGTAGATCGCAAGCCGCTGAACAAAAACTGGGACCCACATGGCTAGGTGGCAAGCAATCGCATGATCGCATGTCAGAAAAGTCTAACATGGGGCCATTCGACAGCTAATCAGGAAGAGTCTGGACCCACCATCCAGTCGTACATGCGCAGTTAAGACAAAGTCAAAAACACACAAAGTTTCTAGCACCAAAAGACAAGTGCACCAAGCTGGAAGGCAAAGGTCAAAAACAATGAGGGTTATCGGCAAAAGATAAAAAACACACAGGAATAACGACAGACCAAAATGTAGTAGGGAAGCCGAAAACAACATGGGTTTTTGAAAACACTACAGGTTTTTGACACTGTGGTAGAATTTTTAAAAACTATTTCTTGCATACCTCAAAATTTTAATAACTTTCTGGGTTTTTCACATTAGGAGACGTGACTTGGGCTGGAGGAAGGAAACAACACTAAAGAGCACAAGGCAATACATTTGACAAACACTTGCAGGGAAGAGGCTAATTTCATGAGATTTAGCAATGATTGGAAAAATGGCCTAACAGTGGCTCTTTCTGAGGACATGTATCTCCTGTAGATACAATGAGGAAACAAAATCTACTAGAAGAATAGACCATAAAATTTTGAACCAAAAACAACCATAAGAGACCTGGGGAAGAATCCTAACTATTGCTCATGGAAAAAGATACTTCAAGAGAAGTAAAACTTTAGGAATTGTCCATGAATAGGCAATTCCAAAGTGCCACCAGTTGGATCTTTTAGAATATATGAATCAACTCCCCATTTACTTTCAATGAGATAAGGGCCCAACCAAATAGGATCAAACTTACCATGCCATCCCTTATCCTCTAATCTGGCATTCCACATTAGAACAAGATCACCAGCCCCAAAACTCCTTTGAGTGGCTCTTTTATCAAATAAGCTCTTACACTGTGTCTAAAGTGTTTCATTTCTTTCATGTGCATCTCTTCTTACCTCCTCCAACTAGATTAACTCATCCATCCTTAGTCTCATTTCATCATCTAAGTCTTCATCATATGCCTGGATGAATTTATATATTTGCAATAGATTGTTCTGAGGTAACCTAGCTCCAATCCCATAGACTAGATCAAATGGGGCACAACCTATGGCCTTCTTTATAGTCACTCTGTTAGCCCACAATGCCCACCATAACTTTGAGTCCCATGCTTTCTTATTTCTATCCAACACCCTTTTGAGCATCTTGATAAGGCTTTTATTACTGGATTCAACCTAGCCATTTCCTTGTGGATGATATGGGGAAGAAAATGAAATGTGTATCCCATAATTCTTACAAAAATCATCAAACTCCTAAGATCTAAAACACATCGCATTGTCTACCACTATTGTTTCTGGACATCCAAACCTAGGAGAATATTCTGCATCATGAAATCAATAAATGGCCCTTCTAGTGGGAATAGCTTCAACCCATTTAGTGAAATAGTCTGTTTCCACTAATATGTAGGAATGCAAACCACTAGACTTGTTTGGAATCTCACCAATGAAATCAATACCCCATTTCTGAAAAGGAGATTGAACTAAGACAGGCCTGAGTGGCAAATTCCCACTGAATTTCAACTTTCCTGCAAACCTTTGGCATGCATCACATTTCTTCACAAACTGATGTGTGTCCTTAAAAACTGTAGGCCACCAAAATCCAGATCTAAGAATCTTGTGGGCTGTGATCTTTTCCATATAGTGTCCTCCACACACACCTTGATGCATTTCTTCCAATAGAGTCTTAGATCTTTCATGGTCCACACATTTTAGCAATACTCCTTCATTGTTTCTCCACCACAACTAACCATGAATAATGGCATACCTTGCTAACTATAACTTGACAGTCCTCCTCTTATTTTCATTCATGTTAGGGGGGAGGAACACCTTGTGCAAGTAACTGATGACATCTTTATACCAATCACAGTAATCCATATCACAAATATATGGCCTCTCTTCCTCCTCTAGCATATTCACATGATTAGCAATCAGATTACTTTATGCTATCAACTTTGCAAGGCCTAGGCCTCTCACCAATTTTGTAATTTGAATATCAATATTAAATTCTTGGATCCTGTTGATCCATCTACATCTTTTTCCTGATACTTCTTGTTGCACTAATATATCTTTAACAATAGCACTAGGGACATAAGCAACCACCCTGGCTCCCATAAGATAACACCTAAAAGCTTTGACTGCTTTGACTAAGGCATACGCCTGTTTCTTAGTGATATCATATTTCAATTCTGCTGCACGTAAAGACTTGCTAAAAAATGATATAGGTTGCTCATATCCATCTAAATTCTTTTGTAATAAGACTACTGCAACCATATGATAAGAAGCAAAAGAGAAAATCTGCATGGGCTTACCATAATCAGGGGTCCTCAAAATAGGGGCATCTTTAATGGCCTGTTTGATACTTCTGAAAGATTCATCTGCTTCTTCATTCCATTCTACCTTTGCATCTTTTTTCAACATCCTAGAGATAGGAATACAAATTTCTGCAAAATTTGTAACAAATCTTCTTAGAAAATTTACCTGCCCAAAGAAAGACTGTACTCCTTTAACATTTCTTGGTGGTGAGAGCCTATCTATTACTATGACCCTTTCTGGGTCAATTCTCACTCCATCCTTAGACACAATATGTCCTAAGAGCTTTCCTTCTATAACACCAAAAGAACACTTCTTTGGATTCAAAGAAATCCCACACTCCAGAGCTCTGATGAAAATCTTTTCAAGGTGTTCACAATGCTGATCCTCCTTCTCTAAATATGCTGTAAGATCATCCTAGTATACCACTAAAAACTTGTTTATGAAATCAGCAAAAGCTACATCCATAGCCCTTTGAAAAGTTGCTCCTGCATTTAGCAGGCCAAAAGGCATCCTAACATAAACATATGTTCCACAAGGAGTGGTGAATGCAGTCTTGAATTATTCTGACTCCTTGACCATGACTTGATTATAACTAGAGAAACCATCCATCATGGACATTAACTCTGACTCTATGACTCTCTGTAGCATATTTCCATATTAGGGAGATCATAGTTTTCTTTCAAAGAATTGACATTCAGATTTCTAAAATCAACACACAGCCTAATGTCACCATTCCTTTTTCTGACTGGAACCAAATTTGACACCCAAGTAGAATGTCTGACAGGCTTTATAATACCAGCATCCATCATCTTTTTGAGTTCATCTTGCATTTTCGGTGCCAAAGTAGGGTTCACAGGCCTTAATTTCTGCCTAAAGGGTTTAGTTCCTTCCTTTAATGGTATCTCATGTTGAAAGAGATCTTCTCTGTATGCCTTCAAATCTTCATAAGACCATGCAAAGACATGTCTGAATTTTTTGAGAAGATCAATCAGATTTCTTCTAGTTCTTTGAGATAAACATTTACCTATGTAAACATTCTTTGGTTCTTGGCTTGTCCCCATATTTACTTCCTCCAAATCACTTACCTTGTCAGCAAGTCTAGCTACAAAAGCCCTCTCTTTATCATCAAATGCTCTCTCAAGAGCAACCAATCCCCTTGGGATCCTATTTGACTTCAATTGCAGTACCTCCTTCCCAAGGACACTCTCTTTTCCATCTTTGTTGTCTACATAGGTGCTGAAATCCATTTCCTGACCATCAAAGTGAGACTCACACTGCAAGAACCTCAAAATATCCTGATCATTAGAAAATACTTGCTAATTCTCAACATTATCTGGGATAGAAGGCTTGGACATACACTCAATTTTGGATATTCCCACAAAGGTAACATCCTCTAGCCTTAAGGCTATGTTTGCTAGTAAATCTACCATCCTATTTTGGCTTCTATCCACCCAATCAATTCCAAAAGCACTGAAACATTCAATTTCATCCCATACAACATTCCTATATTGTTTCAGCCTTTGGTTTTTTGATGCATACTTTGATCTAATCTGATAAACTATTAACTCAGAATCACCAATCACCCTAAGATGTTTGATCCCATGTTTTTGTAAGGAAACTCAGGTGTGGAAACAACTTCCTACGCTAATCTCTATAGGAGAGTATTGTGCAAATTCTTATAAATCCTTACAATTTCAGATTCGTTAACTACTTTAACAAATATATTGCAACCACATACCATGCATATAGAAAAATAGAGAATGACAAAATGATATACCCTAGGGAAACCTTTCGGTAAAAACCCCAGCACTCCAAAACCTGCACAATGTATTGATCAAAACTATTACAGCTTACAATACACTTGCAATGCAAGTTCTTTCAGAAGATTTCCAAAACCTTGAAGATAAATCACGGTAGCATAAAAATTTTCCAACCATACACTCACATCACTGCTCTTCGCAACCCTAAAAAAGCTTATATCATGTGCTTCACTTTTCAGGGCTACTCCCAAAGATAACCGTATTAGGGTTTTACCATTCTCTGAGAAAATAGGAACCCCACAATTGGGGAAGAGTGTATAGTACTCAAATTTATCAGTTGCCACATGTCTTCACCTATCATTAAATCTTCCTGACATAGCTCTTACGTGTCATAGCAGTCCGT
This sequence comes from Chamaecyparis obtusa, assembly GCA_027943335.1. Lineage (NCBI taxonomy): Eukaryota > Viridiplantae > Streptophyta > Pinopsida > Cupressales > Cupressaceae > Chamaecyparis > Chamaecyparis obtusa. The sequence goes on along the minus strand of BSBK01010303.1, from coordinate 45,110 downwards.
CATAACCATTTTAGCTATGATCTCCTTACACACAAATCAAGATGCTGACACATCAACATTATTTGCAAGAAATACATTTTACAAAACAAATAATAAGAATAGGAATTATCCAAGGTTGAGACACCTTATTCCTAACATTCTACCACTTGTCAAACACCTTGTAAGAGCAACAGGAACATAACAAGAACTAACCGCTATAGGCAAAAAGGCCCATAGACTCCGAACACCATCTGAACTTCTCAGTGCCCACTAGTTTTGTTAATGCATCTGTAACATTCTTCATAGTATCTACCTTCTCCAAATTTACCTTTCCATCTTCCACCATATCTCTCACAAAGTGAAACTGCACATCAATGTGCTTTGTTCTGGCATAGAAAGTTGGATTCTTTGCAAGGCAAATAGCGCTCTGACTGTCACACCAAATCGTAATCTATTCTGCATCAACACCAACATCAGAACACAATCTTCTAAGCCAAATGACTTCTTTACAAGCATGAGTAGCAGCCATGTACTCAGCTTCTATAGTGGACAAAGAAACCACAGGTTGTCGCTTACTCATCCAACTAATGGCACCACCAAACATAGTGAACACATAAGCACTGGTGGATCTCCTGCTGTCAATATCACCTGCTCAATCTGAATCCACAAACCCATGAATACAAACTGAATGTGGACATCTAGAAGAGTTACCATGATAACATATGGAGTAATCTGATGTACCCCTCAAATATCAGAATACTCACTTAACTGCATCCCAATGTACCCATCCAGGGTTAGCCATAAACCGACTCAGGACTCCCACTGCTTGGGCAATGTCTGGTCTAGTACAGACCATAGCATACATAAGACTACCAACTGCACTAGCATAAGGTACTCTACTCATGTCCTCCACCTCACTAGGAGATTTTGGACAATCATCTACAAATAAATTTGTTCCCATAGAAATAGGAACACATAGTGGTCTACAATCTGCCATGTTGAACCTGTCCAATACAGGCTTCACATACTTACTCTGACTCAACCAATGTTTTCTGTTAGACCTGTCTCTACTAATTTCCATACCCAAGATGTACCTAGCTGCCCCAAGATCTTTCATCTCAAACTGTGCTGACAACTAAGATTTAAAATCAGAAATCATACCCTTACCCTTCCCAAACAACAACATATCATCAACATATAATGCAACAATAAGAAGGCGATCATTTTCAACTCTGAAATAAACACAATGATCTGATTTTGATCTTATAAATCCAATTGAAAACACAAAGGCATCAAACTTAAGGTACCACATCCTAGGAGATTGCTTCAAACCATATAGAGATTTCTTTAATCTGCAAACTAAGGATTCTTTACCTTTAACAATGTAGTGCTCAGGCTGTGACATATAAATCTCTTCCTCCAAATCACCATGAAGGAAAGCTATCTTTACATCCATCTGTTCTATCTCTAAATCATATGATGCAGCAAGAGATAACAGAAATCTAATGGATGTCAATTTTTCAACAGGAGAGAATATTTTACCATAATCTATTCCCTCTACCTGTGAATACCCCTTTGCAACCAATCTAGCTTTGTACCTTTCAACACTGCCATCTGCACAAAATTTCTTCTTGAACACCCATTTATAGCCAACAGATTTTCTCCCTTTAGGCAAAGGTACAAGGTCCCAAGTTTTGTTTTTCTCCAATGAATCCATCTCATCATCCATAGCCTCAATCCAGGAACCTGCATCTTCCATGCCCAAAGCCTCTTTCATAGATCTAGGCTCATCAGTGTTAGTAATCAAAGCAAAGGCACAACTGGAATCTAACATAGAATAACCAAACCTTTCTGGTTGCTTTCTTTCTCTCGTGGATCTCCTCAAGGGCTGTAGTTGAGGTTGTTCTTCCTCTTCTTCTGAACTATCAGAGCTACTAGAGCTCTCCTCATCATTAGGCCCAACATGGTCTCTCTATTTAGTCTTCTCAGGGGTAGGAGGCAACTAAACAACATCTTTTTCCTTTTCTTTTTCATCTGGTTGTAGAACAATAGGAGAAGATTTTAGCTCTCTGAAAATAACATTTCTACTATACAACAACTTACTAGTCACAGGATCCCAAAGCTTGTATCCTTTCACGCCAGCACTATATCCGATGAAAATACATTTAACAGCTTTGTTTTCCAACTTAGATCTTTTCTCCTTTGGAACATGTGCATAAGCTTCACAACCAAAAACATGATGATGTCTAATTGAAGGCTTCTTACTAGACCACACCTCCATGGGTGTCTTACCAACAAGGGCTGATGTAGGAGATCTGTTAACCAGATAGCAAGTAGTGGCCATAGCTTCAGCCCAAAACCTTTGTTCTAAACCAGGTCCACTAAGCATACTCCTAGCCTTCTCCATCAGTGTCCTGTTCATTCTCTTTGCAACTCCATTTTTCTGTAGGGTATAAGGAGTTGTCTTATGCCTCTTGATACCTTGTTCTTTACAGAATTATTCAAACTCTGCTGAGAAAAACTCACCACCATTGTCAGTTCTCACACACTTAATCTTCTTACTAGTCTGATTCTCTACAAGAGCTTTAAATTCCTTGAACTGACTAAACACTTGTGTCTTACTTTTAAGGAAATAAATCCACGTCCTTCTACTATAATCATCTATGAAAGATACAAAAAATATAGACTTGGAGATTGAAGGAACTTTTACAGGACCAAAAACATCAGAATGAATAAGATCCAAAACATAAGAAGATTTGTGAGAACTAGAGTAAAACTGAACACAATTTTGTTTACCATAGACATAGTGTTCATAGAAGTCAAACTCGAGATTGCAATCATTTAACCCCTCAATGAGATTTTTATTTTTCAGGGTTCTGAGACCCTTTTCACCAATGTGGCCAAATCTCATATGCCACAACATTGTCTTTTCTATAGGAAGCTTACCTTCCAAAGTGTTTGCACTACCATTGGAACCAATAGCCACAGACTTCTTCACTACTTGTTCAGATGGTGATGATGAAGAACTATTACATAGAGGAATACATGCATCTAGCTGAAATAAGGTACCTCTCCTAGTACCCCTTGCAAGCACTATCGATCCTCTCATCATCTTGCATCCTTCTTTCAAAAAAACAACTTGCACACCTACATCTTTCAACATACTTACAGATAATAGGTTTCATGCCAAACCTAGAATGTGCATAACTCCGTTGATTCCCTTTACTCATCCATCAAGAAATTTGATAGTGACCCTTCCACGTCCAACTATCTTTAGGTGAGAATCATCACCCAAGTACACCTTTCCACCATCGAACTCTTCATATTTTGAGAACCAGTTTTGATGAGAGGTCATGTGAAAAGATGCACTCGAGTCAACCAACCACACATCATCAGATGCATGGGTTGCCAAAGCTTCGATGAATGCATTGCCATCTTCTTGAGATATTTCTGAAGCTGAATCTGAACCTTTCTTCTTCTTCTTCAGCTCTTTGAAGTCTTTATGGAAGTGCCCAGATTTATCACAATTCCAACATTTTGCCTTGGACTTATTGGAAGTCTTTGACTTCCCACAGGATTTGGATCTACCCTTATTGTCAGACTTATTGTCATTTTTCTTCCCTCTTTCAGTGGATCTCCCACGAATAGCAAGGGCTTCTCTTTCTGAAACGGAAGCCTTTCTCCACATCTCCTCTGAGAGCAACAAAGATACCACATCATCCATTTTGAAGGTGACTAAAGTGCTTCCAAGAGCCATCACAAGATGGTCCCATGAATCCAGTAAAGAACACAAAAGTGTGTAGCAACGATCCTCCTCCTCTAACTTGACACCAGCTAATGTCAACTGTGCAGCCAATAGATTAAATGAATTTAAATGATCCGTTAAGGATCCACCTTCCTCCATTCATAGAGAGTACAACTTCTTCCTCAGGAACAACTTGTTCACTAGAGATTTGGCCTGATACATGGCCGCATGTCTTTCCCACAAACTATTTGTGGTTTTCTCATCTAGAACATTTAGAAGAACTGCATCGGTTAAACAGAGTCTTATGAGACCCTTAGCTTTACGATCTTTGATATCCTAATCTACTTGAGCTATAGTTTCTAGTCTTGTAGAATTTGAAGTCACTTCCCATAGGTCACAATCTTCCAACATGTCTTCCATCTTGAGTTTCCACAACTCGAAATTAGTGCCATTAAATTTCTCCGCCTCCATTCTTCCATATGATGAACTTGCCATCTCAATCTACAAATAAGATTTAGAATGCTCTACAAAAAACTCCCACTCAAACTTGAGATCAGCTCAAAAAACCCTACCCAACAACTAGGATCAAAAGTTGATCAAGCTTTGATACCACTTGTAAGAAAACTCAGGTGCGAAAATAGCTTCCTACGCTAATCTCTATAGGAGAGTATTGTGCAAATTCTTATAAATCCTTACAATTTCAGATTCGTTAACTACTTTAACAAATATATTGCAACCACATACCATGCATATAGAAAAATAGAGAATGACAAAATGATATACCCTGGGGAAACCTTTCGGTAAAAACCCCAGCACTCCAAAACCTGCACAATGTATTGATCAAAACTATTACAGCTTACAATACACTTGCAATGCAAGTTCTTTTAGAAGATTTCCAAAACCTTGAAGACAAATCACGGCAGCATAAAAATGTTCCAACCATACACTCACATCATTGCTCTTCACAACCCTAAAAAAGCTTATATCATGCGCTTCACTTTTTAGGGCTACTCCCAAAGATAACCATATTAGGGTTTTACCATTCTTCAAGAAAATAGGAACCCCACAATTGGGGAAGAGTGTACAGTACTCAAATTTATCAGTTGCCACATGTCTTCACCTATCATTGAATCTTCCTGACATAGCTCTTACATGTCATAGGAATCCATCATAACCATTTTAGCCATGATCTCCTTACACACAATTCAAGATGCCGACACATCAACATTATTTGCAAGAAATATATTTTACAAAACAAATAATAAGAATAGGAATTATCCAAGGTTGAGACACCTTATTCCTAATAGTTTTGATGCTTGTCTCAAACCAATCAATAGGGCTTCATACTCTGCAACATTGTTTGTGCAAGGAAATAAGAGAGTGAAAGAAAACTTAAAAGTCTTACCACTCGGGGATACCAACAATACTCCTGCTCCAACACCTTCTCTAGAACTTGCACCATCAAAATATAATGTCCATAGGACATTACCCTCTACAATGTTACTCTCATCATCAACCAAAAGGATAGGCCTGACCTTCTCCTGCATCTCATTCCTCTGGACTTGGAATGAGCCAATGTCAGTGTCAACAAAATAATTCATGCTATTCTTTTCATTTTCCTCAATCATATGTGGGGTCCTAGCTTCCCTTGACACCTTCACACTCTCTCCTTCAATGTCAAAAGTGGCAAAGGACAAGTCACATTGAATACTTCCTCCCATGGAGGCACTCCACTTTCTAGATAACAACATTCCATATTGAGGAGGAATGTCAACTACAAGAACACTCATAGTCAACTGTTTGTTAGGAAATGCAGCTAATTTATAAGGCAAAGCCTTGATGGTACCAATAACTAGCACTTCTCTTGAGTCCATAGCTTGGCATCTCCCATGAGGTGTATCAACCTTTAGTCCTAATGATTTCATGATCTCTTCAGGCATGACAGTGTTTGATGCTCCAGAATCGATCATGCAATTCTTCAATATTTTACCATCAATCACAAGGGACAAAAAGAAATGATCAATTGTCCCTACTGCATTGTTTACAATATTTGTATCCAAGAAGATTTGAGGGATCTTAGAAACAATTTCTTCACTCTTACTGTTGGGTGTGTCTTCCAAGGAAGCCACATGTTTGTCATTTCTACTCATTTCTTGGACTCCTGCAGAAGAAACACCATTTTCCCAATTCAAGGCCTTGACCTTGTGTTCTTCTATTCTCATCATTTCCAACAGTGGAACCTTGATAGTGATTTGTGAAAGCAATTTGGACATATCTATTGGAACATACTTCTGGCTATTCATGTCTTCATCAAAAATAGTGACAACTTTATCTTTTGTGAAATCAGATTTGTCCTTGAGAGAGGATTCCTCTCCCTTCTGAAAGGAAGGAACAACAACATCTGATGTCTTTGCTTTGTTCCTAGGTGCTGTAACAGGCAAAATTTTCTTTTTTACCTTCACTTGGTCAGCAACACAAGCACCCTTGCCCTTTTCTTCATGTTGTTGTACACTATTTTCTATCCTCTTAATGAACATATTGCCAGGCTTACCAGCTGCATTTCCAACTATCCTATTTCTCAAATTGTAATTGCTTCTAGCTTGAGTGACCATGTCTGCAGTGATTTGAGCAATTTCTTCATCTGATGGTCTTCTTAAAGAAACTTGCTCCTCACCCCTCACTGCACCAAATCCAACATCATCAAACTCTTCTCCCTCTTCATCATCAGTAGAGTCAGCTTCATCCCACGCATGTGAAGAAGTCATACCACATCCTTCCTTATCATATTGCTCCTCACCTTCTTGATTATTAGGTAAATTCAAAGTAATGACACAATGCTCTAGACTATGAGGAGATTGATAAATGACACACCATGGAACCTCATTAGCTAAATTCACTAAATTTCTCTGCAAAGGATCAAGGATCCTTCCATCAGGCCTTTCTTGCTTGGTTGGGAGAATGGGCTTGCCATCTTTCCATTGGGTATTGTAAGGGTAATTTTGTATCCTTCGCTGTCTGCTAAAATTGTTTGGAGCTGACCTCTCCATAGTCGAAGCTCTATTGTTTCTCTTTTCTCCAGGCTTTAAACCTTCCAAAGCCTTTCAAATTTGTTTTAGACTGTTATCCTCTTTGGGTTTAGGATCAACAGACCTTCCCATTTCTCTCTTAGTCTGCATTTGAGGCCTACAATCATCTCTTCTTCCTATCTTTCCTGATATTCTTCTATTGGTCTCTATGTTGATAGCCAATTTGTAAGCCTCCCCAAGACTTCTAGGGTTCTTATCCCTCAAGGGATATTCCCTCTTTGCATCAAAGGCATTCAAGTATGTCACATGACATACCCTGTCATCTAATCTAATAACCTACAAGAGCCTATGCATGGCCTTTTGGAACCTTATGTTAAATTCAATGACCTCTTCATTCTAATTTTTCTTTATGTTATTGAATTCATTCAGGATAAAACCCTCATTAGTTTTATCTCCATAATGTTCCTTGAAACAGTTTTTAAATTCATTCCATGACCCTATACTAGCATAGGGTAACCCTCTAAACCAATCCCTAGCATCCTCAATCAGGGATTGTACAAATAGCTTCATTATAACATCATCAGGCTCTATATTGTAATCATCTATTACATCTATGAAATTTTTTAGATGTTCTTCACATGTGATGACATTATTTCCAGTAAATTTAGGAATCTTTTTTCTAATCTCATCAGGGATTACATTAGGGTAGCCAAGAATACCAAAGAAGGTACGTTGTTTGTACCTTTCATGAATAGGAGCTCCATGTAGTGGATCCATTCCTAAAGATGTAGACGTCATTGTGTTTGAACCATTAAGAACTCTAGCAGCACCTGACACACCATTTGCTTGAGCTGAATTGTTACCCTGATTTCCACCTTGTCCTAAAAAGGAAGCAGGAACATTAGAAGGTCTTGAAGCATGCCTGAGAAAATCTATCTTCTTTCTAATTTCTGCAGCAGAGGCCTCCAACTCTGCTTTCTCCAATTCTTTATCCAATTTTACTTTCTTCCTTCTGGCTATCTCCAAATCTGAATCTAATCTCATTCCTAGATCTGATGTCCCATCCACAATAACTTGTTCACTGATTTGAATCCCAACAGCCTTCTATTTTCCTTTATCTCTTGGTCTAGTTTTTCGACATATTTTTTGAACAATAGGCTGTTCGTCTACTCTTTCAGGCTCTGGGACAGAATTAATTGCCTCCAAATCTAGTAACTACCTCTTTAGCTGATCAACCCTTATCATGGCTTGTCTTACTTTATCCTCTTTATCCTTTTCTCTCTACTGCCTAATGGCAAGCTATTCTTGAAGTCTTCTTTCTAGTTTGTAGACCTCCTCAAAGATCTCTTTTGATTCAGGGAGTGTGGTGTCTGACTCATCATCTCCCACTTGAAACTCTTCCTCATACTAGTTCAATCCCAAGTCAACAGCCTCTTCATACTCTGAATTATTTTCTTCCTGACTAGGCCTGGCTTGGATTTCTTGTCTGGTATCTTTCTTGTTTCTCCAAGAGTGAGAAACACCTCTTCTCTTCTTTCCTCCCCTTGTCTGACTAGGCCCAAAAGTCCCTGGAATGCCTTCTTCCATTATATCTTCAAGAGGCTTCTTTCTTCGAGATCTGGAACCTCTATAACTCATCCTACAAAATAAATACTGACTAGTACTACTTCAGAGATGTTTGAGTCACCACCCAAGTGTATTGGGAATATTACAATGTAGTTTCTTCACTCTAGAAATATTCAAATGAGTTAGAGAGGCAAGGGACAAGAACAACCCTATTTCTTCCAATGATGAACTACTGGTTAAGATGAACATGCATAACACTTCCCCAGCAAAGTCACCATCTTGTTGGTGTCTAAAATGATGCTTATGCTCATGAGGCTGCCAATATACCCTCAGATGGATATCAGGAATGGTTAGCTCCAAAATTCCTATGAGGTCTTAGGGTAACTGGACCAACTATAGGGACAAGACTGCCCTCTTCTACTTCTAGCTCTACAAAACCAAGGTGGGTGCACCTAACCCAGCATAAAATATACTTCACACACCAAGGGCTGGGTTCATATAATAGATGACTGGATAGTAAGAGGGCACTAAATGATAACCACACATTCATTGACACCTCTTTACTATGGGGTAGGACCTTATACAACCAAATACTGAAAATCTAAAGGATGGTTCTTAATCCTATATGTTTGAATCATAACAATCTAAGTCAGGATATGTCAATAAGGAAATACTCATCTAGGCCAGTGCCTCATCCATTGGGCAAGTTTTCTTAAATAGATCACATACACACACCAGAATTATATCTAAGATTCAAAGCCATAAACACATCTATAATCTCCTTTACTACTTATATGAAATCCTCACATAGACAAGAGATAGACCTATGTCTCATCTAGAGCATCATTTAATCTAATCCTGGATTAGAACTGAAAAATGAAGACATATACATGGATAAACATGTAGTGAGATAGAAAACTCAAAATCTATCTACAATGACACAGAGGAGAGATAAGAGTCATATATCTGTATTAAGTTTGAAGAATCCTTAAGTGCATACAATCCATCTAAACAAACAAGCTTGCAAACTACAACTTAAACCTGCAACTTTCTCTCAATTGATGACAAAAGCTAAATCAAAGCATTACAATTCAGACTAAGCAGAGGACTCACAACCGAAAAAGCTTGAATACCTAACTCCCAATGCTACAAAATGATCACACAAATCCCTTTATACTAGGGTTACAATGCAAGCATACGATCATTTCAAATTCAAATTTTCAAAATCACCTAACCCCACCGAGTAATAAACACAGACATGACAGGGGTCAAGCCATAGTAACAAGCACCACCAAACCAGTCAAATCTGGCCACCAAAGCATTCAATTTTGTTACCTCCTATCACAAAAGACTCTCAACAAGTTCAAACGATCACCAACACTTCATGGGCTTTAAACCTTTTAACCATTTGCCCCTAGTCGCACAACCATGTAGTCACAACTCACCACCACAGGAAACGGGCTACAATTTATGCTTGGTCACATGATCGCATAACCCAGAAATGGGTTATGCGAACATGCGATAGCCCGTGAACATTAACTGCCACCGTTACCACCACCGTAAGGAGCTAGCAGCAAGGGGTTAGTCGCATGATCGCAAGCCATGGAAATGGCCCCTGCGGTCATGCGACAAGGCCATGAGACCACCACACGTCCATCCACCAGCCAAAAGAAAACTGCCATCTCATCATCAGGAAGATGCCCCATCACTTGCCAGGGACACATGGCAAGCGGTCGCATGATCGCATAGCCAAAAACTGGGCTATGTGATCATGCGACAGCCAATCGTAGGCTACCACGTCACCACCACAGACCACCAAATAGCCACCACCATCGAGCCCCATGCGCAAGGAAGGAGCCGGTCGCATGTCAGAAAACTTTGACATGCGAGCATGCGACAACCAATAGGAACATGCGCCTTCACCTCCCCTTTGACATCGGGTGCACCACACATCGCGCTTGCGCACTAAGGCAAAGTAGATCGCAAGCCGCTAAACAGAAATTGGGACCCACATCGCTAGGTGGCAAGCGGTCGCATGATCGCATGTTAGAAAAGTTTGACATGCAGCCATGCGATAGCCAATCAGGAAGAGTCTAGACCCACCATCGAGTCAGACATGCGCAGTTAAGACAAAGTCAAAAACACATAAAGTTTCCGGCACCAAAAGACAAGTGCACCAAGCTGAAAGGCAAAGGTCGAAAACAACGAGGGTTATTGGCAAAACATAAAAAACACACAGGAATAACGATAGACCAAAAGGTAGCAGGGAAGCCGAAAACAACACAGGTTTTCGAAAACATTGTAGGTTTTCGACACTGTGGCAGAATTTTTTAAAACTATTTCCCGCATACCTCAAAATTTTAATAACTTTCTGGGTTTTGCACATTAGGAGATGCGACTTGGGCTAGAGCAAGGTGACAACACTAAAGAGCACAAGGCAGGACATTTGACAAACACTTGCAGGGGAGAGGCCAATTTCATGAGATTTTGCAATGACTGGAAAAATGGCCTAACAGGGACATGATTTAATCTTTTTGGTGGTTGAAAAGTTTTCAAAGATGGCATATCTCATTACCTACAAGAAGACCAATAATGTTGTTCATGTGGAAAAATTATTTTTCAAAGAAGTGGTGAGACTATAGGGTTTTCCAATAAGCATAGTTTTAGATTCGGACACTAAGTTTGTTGGATAGTTTTGGCATACATTGTGGGAGAAGTTAAAGACATTTAAATTTGAGTTCCCCACATCATCCATAGATTTATGGATAGACAAAGGTGGTGAATAGGAGTTTGGGGAATTTTCTAAGATGTTTGTTTGGGGATAAGCCAACAAGATCAGATTTTATTTTACGACAAGTAGAATTTGTATACAATAATTTTGTCAACAAGAGCACTGGTAAATCACCATTTCAGATTGTATATGGAAGTAGTCCAATAAATGCTTCAGAGTTAAGGAAAAATTGATAAAGGAGAGATAAGTAGTGTTGAAACTAAGGATTTCACATAACATTTGAAGAACATTCATGAGGAGGTGAGGAAGAACATTACCAAGATGAATACACAATATAAGGCTAAGGAATATGAGAGAAGGAGGCATAAGGAATTTTAAGTTGGGGATGAAGTCATGGTTCCTTTGCGGAAGAAGTGATTTCTAGTAGGTACATATAGCAAGATGAAAATGAAGAAGATTGGGACATGTAAGATACTGAAGAAGTATGATTCAGAAATTGCCTATGAAGTCGAGTGTCCTACTAAACTGAATATTTCACCAGTATTTAATATTTCAGATCTAACTGAGTATCATGAAGGGGGTGTTGAAAATGAGATTAAAGAAGAAAATTCATGTATTCCAACAACTACTTCAACTACCAAGGAGATTGAGGTTATACTGGATAGTCATGTTGGCAGATGCACAAGGAACATGACATATAAAGAATATCTAGCCAAATGGAAATGATGACCTGTTGAAGATTCATCATGGCTAATAAGGGAGGAGGTTAATCGTCTTGGTTTTCCTCTACACACCAAAGATGTGACAGGGTCACTTCTCAAATTACCTCAGGTGTCTGATGCAGGAGCATCTTGGGTGTAAGAATAATCTTGCATGACCCAAAACTATTTAGATGGTTTCTTTTCAATAAGGGCTATCTTGTGTAGAGCTTCTATTTTTGGAAATTTACTATTTTTAGTAATTCTTTTGAGCTCGGAATGGTCTATTTTCTTTCTTGGAGGTTCATTATGGTCATATCAGCTTGCCAGTAAAGTTCCATTGCCGGGTCAAGTCTAGTTTTGAAGATATTGTAAATTTTTGGCATTGGCAACATGGTACATAAACTTTGAACTCTATTTTTAAGGCTTTAGAGGACCTGAACAAGGTCAAAACTTTGGCTTATTGGAACTTGTATGAGTTAGGCATTGTAGAGCACTTCACTTCATTTCTAAAATGGGGTCATAATAGTCAATCGGGTCAATAAGTGATGACTTATGGTCTTCAAAAGTTGGGTCACTTGAAATGGAAGAAAAATGAATTTCCTTCAAAATTTCTTTTGAGTTTTGAAAGTTGGTTTTAGCTAACTCTATTGTAATAAAATAAAATATCAAATAATTCTAGGTTTGGTCAACCTTAAGGGCTAAAATTTCTAGAGCCTTCTCGGGCGGTGGAAATTTGCCTATATAAGAAAGGCCTATAGTGTTGTCTAGGGAGTTCTTGGCAGTTCTGGGTAGTAATTAAATGTTTAATAAATCAAGACTTTGTGCTATATAATATTGTAAGAAAGATGCCCATGTGACTTTTCATATTATAATTTTGAAATTTGTAATTCCACACTTGTGGAGATAATAAGAAGCCCATTTTCTGTTCTTGCAAATTGTTGTTGTTTCTATGTTTATGTTATGTGTTTGTGGTATTAAGGGGAGCACCCTTCATTAGCTTAGGACATCAAAGATGTTATCGATCTGGATGACTAGTAAATTCATAAAGATCCTCCTTTTTTGTTGATGTTGTTGGTTATGCTCTATTTTTTGTTTTGTTAGCACCATTTTGATATAAAGGGTTTTAGCACCCCTTAAAAACCTATTTTAACTTAATTAAGAATATATATTGATGAAACATTTGATCAAACACCTTTTGTGCACCATCAATATCACCATATTTTACCTGCAAATATGTGTGTATGTGTGTGCGCACATGCATGCATGCATGCATGTGTGTGTGTGTATTTTATACCCATACTAATCTCAACCTATAGCTTCATAATGTTGACACTTTTTACCTCATGCAAATCTATCAACCACACACAAGTAAAACTAAATTTATATCCCTATATATATTCAAGAGCTAGATACAACTATTTTATAGTTCTCATTATGAGCATATCATATGATTAACATGATCTAGGTGATTTTCTATTTTGAAGATATTTAATCAAATGATTCATTTGTTTATCCTATAGCTATTTTTCTATGTGCTAATTTTTATGAATAGTTTCTCTAGCCCATACCTTTCTAGTACATAAAAGTTTCTCTCTTGTAATCCTTTTGATTTGATAATAAATTTATAACATGGAACACACAAGGTTTTCTTTCTAGATAACTTAGAACTATCACACAAATATTTAGTATTGTTGTCCTCTTTCCCTTCTAGTCAGTTATGGTCTTTAGATATTTACATCCAGTTATTCCAAAATTTGAACAAATTTGAATTGTGTAATAAGACAAATCTAGTGAATCAAAAAACTCATTTATTTATTTTCTATTTATGTGGCATTTGATATTCAAAAACATATTTTACTTCCATTTTTTAGACAAAATGCACTTTACCATATGTTCCAAAAACTATAAACAAGTAATAATTTACATTTTCAATATTCATTGCAAATTTCATTTTTACCATTTACACTTGCATTCTTATAAATTAGATGATCTTTCGAGGAACATGAGAAAACTTACATGAGAACATGATAATCTTGGAGGTCTCAAATCCATTTTTTGCACCTACCATAGAGATTTAGACTTCCCCATTTCTCCAAATCTCTTACCCTTTAATTTTTCAATAGTTGTGGCAAAATTCCCACATTTCTCCTCCATCATGCCACACACATATTAAAATGCAATATAAATTTAAGAGATTCATTGAGTTCATATGTAACCATCGTCAACCATCTTTAATGTAATGCTCTGTACTCTCATGATTGTTCTAGTTGTTGCCAAATATTTTGAATAATATTTTTTAATTATATAATCAACCTCTAATGTTACACCTTGCTACTTCTTTGACATGTAGATCATATGAATCTGGTCTTATATGAATCATCACCTATGCCAACACATTATTAGCTGCAATTGTATATCATTTCTTTATTCTTTCAAGATTCCATTAAATTGATTCGAACAAACATATAGTCATGCAATAAATATGTGAACATAATGTCCAAAGATTTGAAAACTTAATGGTTATGTCCAAAATATCAATTATGAAACTAAATAACATTATTTTTATTAAATTTTACATTATATAATTAAATTTTGATAAAAATACCATAAATACATGATTAAATACTCTTGATTATCATAATATTTCTTATAGCTATTTCATAAAGATAGAATCATAATTCATAATTTTTATTTATTAAATACTCTTTTCATAAATTTTGTTTATTAAATTATTAATTTTAAGAATTTAAAATTGTGAAAAATAGTTTTAAAAATAAAACTTCACATTTGAACCTTTATTCTCAAAAATATTAAATGTCTCTTCTTAAAATCTTTAAACACATTATTACTGTTAATCCTTTAGGAATGGCAATCTTAGAATGGTAAGAACCAGATTATATAATACTAAATAGTGATCATGTAGACATAAAAAACGTCGAGCATAATTGCATGGAGAATCTGATGCAAGTAACACACACAACAATACAATCACAAGGGGCGACAGTGGGTCGCCCTTCAGACACGGTAATTTTTATTATTGATGATTGTGCACTCTAATACCTTAAAGCTAGATTTTGACAGTAGAATACATAATTAACTGAATAAAGAAGATTCAGACAGGAGAGTCCAACAATTTGGGCGTAGTTTTGCTGATCTTCTTGGTGTAAGAACCCTTCATAATCTCTTATTACGGATTGAAGGAAGCAGCTTCTTCAAAATCTTATCAACCCATTTGAAGTATTCTTCCTCCAACCGTTTCTTACTGCAAGCAATATTATCGCACAGGAAAAACCTGCAACATGTGACAGTCCTAGTCCAATCCCATACCATGATATTTGCTCTCTATAATCTTCATTTCCATCTTGAATACCATTTATAGACGGAAGGGGGGGAGTAAATCTCGGCCATGAACATTTCTTTGGGAGTGGACATCCTTCCAAATATGGATTTCCTGAATATGATGTGTTTTCAAATGTGATCATTTGTCCTCCTTGCGGGATGCTACCTGAGAGGTTGTTGTTGGACAAATTTAAGGATGCCAATGAAGTGAGAGATTGAAATTGTGCAGGAATTCTTCCAGAAAAACTGTTTGTAGAAAGGTCCAGGGACTCTAATTGGACTCATTGCTCCCAAACTAAGTGGAATAATTCCACTCAGGTTGTTCATTGACAGATTAAGAAACCTTAATCCCTTCAGCTTTCCAATTTCAAAAGGCACATGTCCATTCAATTGATTGTTGGAGAGATCTATGCGTGTCAGCGTGGAAAGAATATATGAGTAGTGTAGCTCTAGACCATTCACAGTCATGTTCACTTCATCATGAGACGGAACTTCAAATACCCATTTCTCAAAAGGGAAAAGCTGAGAACATAACCTAAGGCCGTTGTGTCTTTCAAGTACAAGATAAGGGTTCAACGGAGCAAATATCATATGACCGTCTTCTCTTGCTACATTCATTGCATTCAGAGATGCAATGTTATCCGGAATAGAGCCTGATATATTGTTTGACGAAAGGTCTATGATCTGGAGCTGCTTCAATTGGAAAAGTTCTGAAGGAATGCTGCCACTGAAATGATTACCCTTCATCATCAACACTTGAAGCGATGATAGATTTCCAATTGACCATGGAATATCACCGGTAAACTTGTTGTGTCCGATATCTAGTAGTTTTAAGGACTTACAATTAGTGAATAACGGAGGAAATGCTCCACTTAACTTATTATCTCTTACACTTAAGGAGGAAGAGCATAGCCCATGGGGTATGCTTCCCTCTAAACTATTGTATCCTAGATTTAGCACTTGAATTACCATAAAGTTGGCAAAGCATCGAGGAATGTTTCCATTCAAATTGTTGTTTGCCAGATCTAACTTTACAAGATGAATTAAATGCACAGGCCGGTTGGAATATTACCATTTAGATCATTGTCATTAGCAACCAAGAGCTGTAGATATTGAGGCCACACAGATGGCAACTGTCCAGTCAATGCATTTCGGGACACATCTAACTCTGTCATCCAATGAACTTCTCTGTTGGGGATAATAAGGCTTCCATGCAAATGATTTCCTGAAAGAT
The DNA here is from genome assembly GCA_027943335.1 of Chamaecyparis obtusa. NCBI lineage: Eukaryota > Viridiplantae > Streptophyta > Pinopsida > Cupressales > Cupressaceae > Chamaecyparis > Chamaecyparis obtusa. The sequence continues at coordinate 28,789 of BSBK01010303.1, read as the reverse complement.
TTAACACATACAACTCCGCATTATTCTTCCATAACCAGGACGGGATTTCTCCAACGATATTGTCGTCAGCCAATGTCAATCTCTGTAATGAGTATTGAGTCAATAGCCAGTCGGGAATTCGACTACCAATCCTACATGAGCTTACCTCTAAGCATTGTAACTGGAACTGGGGCATCCAAGTTGTGCTAATATTCAGTACACAATACGATAGAAACATAAATTTTAATTGTACAAGGTTATGTAACAGTGTATCAGAAATGGTAATGTGGGAGAGCCAGAGAATCTTTAGAGAGCATGGTATTGCAGCTGCGAAGAAGTAATGCTCTCATTGAATGAAAAATGACGAGCATACAGCTGCTCAAGGGAAGAAATCCCACTAAGCTGAAGGATTCCATGAAATTTGTTGAATGAAATACTTAACAACTTAAGCATGCGGAGATTTTGTAGACATGATGGCAATACTCCAGTTAGTCGGTTAGTACTTATATCTATAAAGCTTAGATTGGTCAACTGACAAATAACAGGAGGAACTATCCCACGCAAACTATTGTTTTTAATCTGCAGATATTGAGATGAGAGAGATTTCCCAAACAGGAAGGAATAATACCAGTTAGACCCATGCTCCTCAAGTTGAGGTATTTGAGGAAAGGAAGGTTGCACAAACTACCAGATATGATTCGCCTCTGCCCGCCCTGCTCTGCATGCCTGGTGTAAGCACTCAAATTCACCTGTTCTACATGGTAACTGAAATTATTGCATGATATGCCATCCCACTTGGAGCAACAATCACTTCCATTAACCCATGAACTGAGAATGCCATCAGAGACATTCAACGCTTCTTTAAAGGAAAGAAGAGCTTGGGATTCTTGGGGAGGACAATTATAACGGCCAACAGATGGGTTTGTGAAAAGGATAATTAAAACTGCACTGATCAAAGCAAATTTAATCCGAACGACAGCCATTGCTCGAAAGAAGATGCAGATAATAAAAAGTCGCAGTTTTAGACGCATATTTATACCATAACGTCCGAGTGCGTTCCCCGAAACCTGGTAAGATTAGCATAGAAATATTCCGATTTTTTGTCCTTATTAGAAATTGATTCTATCAATAGAATGTAAATAGAGGAAAATATTACGGTCAATGCACTCAGTTTACATGGACAGGGACATAAAAGAAAGCTTATAAATAGAGCAGTTGGATGCATTGATTAACAAGACACCTTATAGGGGAGATTGTCAATTAATAACAGAGTGTCAAGACTTCCTAATCTTAAAAGGAAATGAAATTAAATATAAATTGTTATCACTCCCATAAATTGTTGACTACTGAACATTTATAGGTGGGATAATCAACACCCTCGAGACTTTCTTATCTTGAAAGGTAAGAAATTAAATATAAATTGTTATCATTATTATAAACAGTTGAATACAGAAAATTTGTAAATTATATTGAAAATAAAGGAATATATTATAAAATGTTTATTACATATATTTTTTTCATAGTCAGATAAATAATAATTATACATAAGATAATTGACATGTATTGATTATGATATACTAGATAATTATCTATAATGGTATAAAACTATTATTTTAAAGTGTAAATAATTTCTTCTTTACTAAAATATACTAATTGTTTATTGGTAGTGATAGAAAAAAAGTTTTCCAATATAAATAATAGATGTATTAATTGTAATAAGGTAATTATTTTGTGTACTATATTAGTACTATTATTTTGACTATATAAACGATTGCTAATAGAATACAAAACCATATATAAAATTAGTTTACATAACTGAAAATATATATTTATTACCAATTGTTATTTGTTTTTCAGTTATATGACTACCATTTATTGGCTAATTATTGATGATCACAAAAAATATATATTCATAAATATATGTAATTGATATATGTTGGCAGTGATATAAAAATGTCAATAACTACAAAAATTTTGTGCATTGATATTAATTCAGTAGTACAGTAACACAGGGAATCTTATAAATATAAGTTATTAGCACATTGACTACGAATAACTAATTATTCCTTAATAATGGCATAAAAGAAAAATTATAAACAATTAGTTTATTGTGTATTATGTACTATTTATTAATTGTTAGTGACAAAAAATGACAAAAAATAATATTTATAAATATAAAAAATTAACCTAACTAGAATACACTAGTTATTTTTTGGTGGTGATAGAAAGGAAAGATTATAAATATAGTTACCAAATCATGTCATGTATTGTGTATAATGTTATCCTTTTACTACTAATGCTATAAAATAATGTTTATAGGTACGAACATCTAGCATTTGACAACAACATAGTGTATTTTCCTTGATTGTAATAAGAACAAATAAAAAGGACAAAAAGTCGGTATACTACTTTGCAATTTGCACATGTTCATTATCAAGAATGTTTAAACTAAATTTGAAAAATATAAAAATTTGATAGTGAAGTGATTATCAATTGGAATTGATGGAAAATTTAATATAGCTACAAAAAGTTGGTGCATTGTATGTAATTATATACTTACATGTTATTTGATTATAATTAAATAAAATTTAAAATACAAAACATTCACGTTCACTATAGTGCAATAATTTTCATCTCATAGTGATAGAAAAATCGTTATAACTACAAACAATTAGTGCAATGCCTATAATGCAATCGATTTTCTTGGTGTTGATATAGAAAATACTTATAAATATGAGTAGCTATCACATTGTCTACATTTCAGTAATTATTCAATATTAACTATATAAAATAACAATTGAAAGAATAAATAACTTATTGATAAACAACAATGAATAATTTGTTTATTGATCGTGATACCAAATAATATTTACAAAGTTAAACATTTTACACATTGACTAAAATATACTAATTGGTGACATAAAATAATGCTTATAAATATAAATGTCTACAAATTTACACAATGTAGTGGGGTCTTTTGGTTGTAATAAGAAAGGATCTAATTATAAACACAAGAAACTATCTTAATGACTATAACTAACATGTTAAATTGATACAAAAAGATTTACAAATATAAATATAGATGTATTAATTGTAATATATTAATTATTTTATGTATAGTTAGTATTTTATGTATATATATATATATATATATATGTATATATATATATATATATATACATATATATATATATATATATATACATATATATATATATATATATACATATATATATATATATATATACACATCTATATGCATGTATATATACATATATATATGTATGTATATATACATACATATATATATATATACATATATATATATATACATCTATATGTATGTATATATACATATATATATGTATGTATATATACATACATACATATATATATATATACATACATATATATATATATATATACAGACATATATATATATATATATATACATATACATATATATATATATGTATATATGTATATATACATATATATCTATATATATATGTATATATGTATATATACATATATATATATATATATATATATATATATATATATACATATATATGTATATATGTATATATATATATATATATATATATATATATATATATATATATATATATATATATATATATATATATATATATATATATGTATATATATATATATATATATATGTATGTATATATGTATATATATATATATATATACACATATATACACTAATACATTTGGGGTGAAATTGCGACGGCAATTTGCGACGACAGGCAAATGTCATGCGGTTTTGGCTTTTTTTTTTTCAAATATAGCCCGACACCGTCGCAATTTGCGACGACAATACATTTGGCAACGTGGCCATTGTGACGTTGTCGAGATATAAGGACAAAAAAAAAAGGAATGTTGTCATTTGTGTTTTCAACAGCGCCGTAACCCTCTGCGAAATCACATCAGGATATAAGGGCAAAAAAAACAAGAATGTTGTCATTTGTGTTTTCAACAGCGCCGTAACCCTCCCCGAAATCACATCGGGATATAAGGGCAAAAAAAACAAGAACATTGTCATTTGTGTTTTCAACAGCGCCGTAACCCTCCGCGAAATCACAGCTACAATTTCTGAGTACGTTGGGTTTATTTTTCTTTTGTCATTATTATGTAATCTGGTATTCAGCTGTTAGAGAGCTAAAATACCCAGAAATGAGGACATATCTATGTTGAATTTATTGTTAGCGGCTTTGGTTATTTAGAAGTTTAATTTTATTTGTTCATCTTTCAAGCACAAACGTTTTGTGGACCGTAACGTCTTCATTGTTTCGGGTATGCAATGAAACAGCCCTAACTTGCAATTGCGATGTTGTCGGGATATAAGGGCAAAGAAAAAAAGGAACGTTGTCATTTGTGTTTTCAACAGCACCGTAACCCTCCGCGAAATCACATCGGGATATAAGGGCAAAAAAAACAAGAACGTTGTCATTGTGTTTTCAACAGCGCCGAGAGAGATTCCCTCCGCGAAATAACAGCTACAATTTCTGAGTACGTTGGGTTTATTTTTTCTTTTGTCATTATTATGTAATCTGGTATTCCAGCTGTTAGAGAGCTAAAATACCCAGAAATGAGGACATATCTGTGTTGAATTTATTGTTAGCTGCTTTGGTTATTTAGAAGTTTAATTTTTATTTGTTCATCTTTCAAGCACAAACATTTTGTGGATTGTAATGTCTTCATTGTTTCGGGTATGCAATGAAACAGCCCTAACTTGCGACTACCTTCACGGTACTTGTGTACATTATCATGTTGTCTTTACAGTGATTGTCCTCATTCAAGTGGCAATTACACAAGGGACAGTCACTGTGAGATGTCCTCATTTGTGACAAGGACAGTCACACTTAGGACATCTCATAGTTGATATTCCCTTGTGTAATTTCCACTTGAATGTATTGCTATTGAACCACATTAATGCTTTCCTTCTTCAACAAATGAGGGACAGTCACTGTAAAGACAACATGATAATGTACACAATTACCAAAAAATGATCTTGTTAATTGATGTAACACTTTGTCTTGCTCACCTCCCTATCCTTCACTAGGGTCTCTTTAGGCCAATGTTTTGACTTGATAGGGTACTTAACTATCCCTACACTCTTTAGGTATCTCTACCCAAGATCCCACTCCTTCAACTAGTGCACACCAACAAGAAATACAACGAACTCTGCTCAATACCAATCTAGCTACTAGGACACTCCTAGTCTTGTCTTCACAAATTGAAACACATTCAACTAGAACTTTACTCCATGGAGAGGCTGGCCACTAGGACCTCTATTGGTTTCAATATTACTCCTTCACCTATACTTTTCATCAGTATTTCAATCCGGTTCATCAACCATGCCAATTGCACCCAAAAATAGGCTGCTAGCAATTAGGCCTTTGTCAAGCCTTTTTGTTTATATTAAGCCACCTAAAGGGCTTAGGATTCAGATACCCTTTATTGAGAACTCCAAGATATCTAAGGTCTTCTCCTCCTAGATTTTTTGTACACCAACTGCTACACAAGCCATGCCTGAAAACAAGTATTTTGACACAACTTGGACAGTCTGACTAAGAGTTTGTTTTCTTAGCAGCCAAAGAAACTCACCCAATCTTCTAATTTGACTTGGGGCTTCTTTAGATGTGTGTCTACCTCTCCATGAGATTTTAGTTGAAGCAACCAATGCATTCAATTTGTTGTAATCTTCTTGTAATGATTTGTCATCCCTAACTGTGCTCAACTGACTCACCTAGGACATCATTGCAAACATAGAAAATGAGCTTCCCAGGGCCCCTCCTTCCAAACATATAGTACATGGAGTCTCCTCACCCATTCCAAGAGCCTGTACAAAATTGACAATGGAATGATGAGCTACGACTCCATTTGTTCAACCTGCCTGGTTCAAACCAATGATAGGGTACTTACAAAAGAATTAACAAACTAGTTGGCATGCTTCAAAACTCAAAAAAAAACACAACATAGAATTAAAAAAACAAATTGTACTAACTTTTCCAATAGACACTGCGAGCTATCTAATCCATTAATCAACTGAAAACAAAGAAACAAAAAAAACTCAAGAATTCACTAAAACTGTGTTACTCTACAAATCTTCTTAATTCCAAATGTTTTCTTCCCCCCAACCTTTTGCACAGATCGATGGAGCCTCTTATAGTTGATCTGATGCCTAATTCAATGGTTTCATATAGTTACATAACCATCTTACTCGAAAATGCTCCCTTGCACAAATGTTGTCAATGTTGTGAATAACAACATTGACAACTTGTTACAACCTTTGGGATTTTGGTTCAAAACTTATTGTTCAAACACCATAAGACCCTAACCATGACTTAGTTAGGCTATTTAGACCTCACATAGGCCACTTCTACACTTCTTTGCCCAATTTGACCCCTAAATGCTTCATTCCCACTTTTGCCACAATATTGGTAACTTGGGTACAAATTGGCACTTGCCTTCACAAAGGTCACACATGAGGACATCTCATAGTGATCGATTGTCCCATGTGTAGTTGCCACTTGAATGTATTGCTATTGAACCACATTAATGCTTTTCTTCTTCAAAAAATGAGGACAGTCACTCTAAAGACAACATGATAATGTACACTCACTATAAGGACAGTCACAAATGAGGACATCTCACAGTGACTGTCCCTTGTGTAATTGCCGCTTGAATGTATTGCTATTGAACCACATTAATGCTTTTCTTCTTCAAACAAATGAGGACAGTCACTCTAAAGACAACATGATAATGTACACTCACTGTAAGGATAGTCACAAATGAGGACATCTCACAGTGACTGTCCCTTGTGTAATTGCTGCTTGAATTACACAAGGGACAGTCATTGTGAGATGTCCTCATTTGTGACAAGGGACAGTCACACATGAGGACATCTCACAGTGATTGTCCCTTGTGTAATTGCCACTTGAATGTATTGCTATTGAACCACATTAATGCTTTTCCTTCTTCAACAAATGAGGACAGTCACTCTAAAGACAACATGATAATGTACACTCACTGTAAGGACAGTCACAAATGAGGACATCTCACAGTGACTGTCCCTTGTGTAATTTCCACTTGAATTACATAAGAGACAGTCATTGTGAGATGTCGTCATTTGTGACAAGGATAGTCACACATGAGGACATCTCACAGTGATTGTCCCTTGTGTAATTGTCACTTGAATGTATTGCTATTGAACCACATTAATGCTTTTCTTCTTCAACAAATGAGGACAGTCACTCTAAAGACAACATGATAATGTACACTCACTGTAAGGACAGTCACAAATGAGGACATCTCACAGTGACTGTCCCTTGTGTAATTGCCACTTGAATTACACAAGGGACAGTCATTGTGAGATGTCCTCATTTGTGACAAGGACAGTCACACATGAGGACATCTCACAGTGATTGTCTGTAATGTCCCCTTTTTGGCTAACTTGGAAAACAGGAACAATTACTCCACTTCTCAGACTTACTCTATCAGATACTTACAATTAAACTAAGTAATGGAGGTTACTTAAGATATCAACGGCTATTTTAGATTCAATCACAATATGTGTGCAAGATGATATTGATACCAATATGTTTAATAGCACTGTCGGATATAATGATATGAAATATGCTATGAATATGATGTTTCCTATCACTTATAGTGATAGTATAATGATGCTATGTCTGATATAAACAATATCGATATACAATCAATAAGTATTGCTTACAGCAATGTATTTGCTGTGTCTGATATGATGATGTAATTATGCAAATGTGTAATATCGCTATGAGTGATATGTTGCTATTTCAGATTCTGAATTATATGCTTGCAACTTCAAATATTGATGCTGTTTCTGACTATCCTTTCTATCTGTGCAATCATGGTGTTGTCTCTGATCTGCAATGATAAACTTGAAACCAAACTGCCAAAGGCAGATGCTCTATTGAGTATATCCAAATATGGATAAGTAAATAAAGTTCTAATGATGCCTTGAGTGACTGACGAGAATGCATTCTTATATTGTCTTTAACAAATGAAGAGATGCTATGAATGAGACTTGTCTTGTTTCTTCCTCCATGTCCCTTTTTTAATCACACCTTTCCATAATCCGATAGTTCACATAATATTATTTCATTATTTTCTGATCATAGATAACTCCCAGATTGACTCAATATCAAATCTTTTTATGAAGGTAATCTTCCCTAATTGGTAGTGCAACCAGTAGTTAACATCCATTGTGTTTGTATTAGTTTGGTCTAACTATCATTAGTATTTAGTCAATCGATATTAACTCTTGCCTTATCCCATATTGTTATGATTATATCCAATCTTTCTACTCTGATATAAGTTGATATCATTTTCTGATAATTGTCCATTTATTGGTTGATTGCTGGTAATGGAGTTTGATCTTCAAATTGACTTCCATTCCTGTTAATACTTAAGGATACATTGTACTTATTATCCATGATTGATGCCTCATTCATCAATAGCTTGTGATATAATCACTGATGCTTTTGTGTTTCTACAAGATGTGGTTTATCTCAGACAATCGATAATCTTTCAATCCTTTAGTTGATATCCTCCTATGTGGTGTCTATTGATATAGATAGTAGAATTCAATCTAGTTTATGTTATTGTCATGATAACATAGGAAGTGATGGTGCATATTTGCTAGCGGGTCTTCATGTTTGATATTGCTTTATCGGATATGTCATTGTCTAAACTTGTGCAATTAATGATTATTTATAATATATGAATGGTTATCCTTCTTGCTTATCAATACATCTTCTGAAACACATAGCGACCTATCCCTTATTCATATCATGTTGATCTTGACTTCATAGTATTTGGTTCATTAATCATCCTCTCATGGTATCGATGTGTAATGACTAGTGATTGTTGTATCACTTCTTCATTCCTCATCGTGATAGATAATGCAGATGTTTAATGTAGATGTATATCGATTACATATATTCGATATTGCTTTAAACGTTATTATTATTATTATTATTAATGTTATTGTTATTATTAAATATTATAATTAATGATGTTAGTAATATTAATAATATTATAATAAATATTATTATAGTGATCTAACATATTGTTTTATATTGAGAGGTTTATTAATATTATTTATATATTAAAATTATTATATCAATAATTGATTTAATATTATTACTTAATATATTATTATAATATAATATATATAATTTATTAATAATTATTTATTATTAATTTATATTATAATTATAATCATAATTATATTATTTATTAATATTTTAATATTATTTAATTAACATATTACTTATTATGCTAACTATATATTATTATTATCTTTTCATAATAATTATATATTATTGTTATATACCGTTAATAATAGATTATTATATATCATCTAATCATTTTATTATTATACTAAGTTCAATATGTCACGGCTCATGACATTGTCCCTTGTGTAATTGCCACTTGAATGTATTGCTATTGAACCACATTAATGCTTTTCTTCTTCAACAAATGAGGACAGTCACTCTAAAGACAACATGATAATGTACACTCATTGTAAGGCCAGTCACAAATGAGGACATCTCACATTGACTGTCCCTTCTGTAATTGCCACTTGAATTACACAAGGGACAGTCATTGTGAGATGTCCTCATTTGTGACAAGGACAGTCACACATGAGGACATCTCACAGTGATTGTCCCTTGTGTAATTGCCACTTGAATGTATTGCTATTGAACCACATTAATGCTTTTCTTCTTCAACAAATGAGGACAGTCACTCTAAAGACACCATGATAATGTACACTCACAGTAAGGATAGTCACAAATGAGGACATCTCATAGTGACTGTCCCTTGTGTAATTGCCACTTGAATGTATTGCTATTCAGCCACATTAATGCTTTTCTTCTTCAACAAATGAGGATAGTCACTCTAAGGACAACATGATAATGTACACTCGCTATAAGTGTACATTATCATGTTGTATTACAAATGGACCTTATGTTGGTTGGGATATAAGTGCAAAAAAAAAAAAGGAATGTTGTCATTTGTGTTTTCAACAGCGCCGAGAGAGATTCCCTCCGTGAAATCAAGCGGGTTATCATTTGTGTTTTGAACAAAGCGGGTTGTCATTTGTGTTTTGAATAGCACCGAGAGAGATTCCCTCCGCGAAATCAAGCGGGTTGTCATTTGTGTTTTCAACAGCGCCGAGAGAGATTCCCTCCGCAAAATCACAGCTACAATTTCTGAGTATGTTGGGTTTATTTTTCTTTTGTCATTATTATTTAATCTGGTATTCAGCTGTTAGAGAGCTAAAATACCCAAAAATGAGGACATATCTGTGTCCCACACATTTTAAAATGCTCACCCCCTATTATTGTATCACTTCCTCCTTGTTCCTCATTCAAGTGGCAATTACACAAGGGATAGTCACTGTGAGATGTCCTCATTTGTGACAAGGACAGTCACACATGAGGACATCTCACAGTGACTGTCCCTTGTGTAATTGCCACTTGAATGTATTGCTATTCAACCACATTTATGGGTCTGTTTGGACCACGACACACAGTAGCATCTACAGAGAAGAATATCCCAGGTGTAACAAGTTTGTAAGAATATACCAACAGTTCTAAGAAGTTCCCTAGCACGTAGTAGCATCTACAGAGAAGAATATACAACATGAGGGCAGCCACTGTAAAGACAAACATGATAATGTACACTCATTGTATGTGTACATTATCATGTTGTCTTTACAGTGACTGACCTCATTCAAGTGGCAATTACACAAGGGACAGTCACTGTGAGATGTCCTCATTTGTGACAAGGACAGTCACACAGGAGGATATCTCACAGTGACTGTCCCTTGTGTAATTGCCACTTGAATGTATTGCTATTCAACCACATTTATGGGCCCGTTTGGACCACGACACACAGTAGCATCTACAGAGAAGAATATCCCAGGTGTAACAAGTTGTAAGAATATACCAAGAGTTCTAAGAAGTTCCCTAGCACATAGTAGCATCTTCTAATTGTTTTATACCACTTCACAAGGTATTGTTTGCACACATTGTTTTTGGTTCTTTTGATGACCCTTGTTTTGAAATTGCTATTAGGCCCTTGTAGCTTATATGTTTTGATTGCTGGAGAGCTTCTAAAGCTAAGCAAGAAGACCATTGCACGAGTTATAGCCGCGCGCCTCAGGTTTGAAAATTGTATATTTTTTAATCTAATGAATATTTTAACTAGACTTTAGCTTATTTTTGCTGTATATTTTAATCTAAAGGGAATCATGGATGTGAACTTGAAAGAATTTTTGTACTTAGTTCTTATGGAGAGAATAGTAGTAGTTTACGGTCTAATATCAAATAGAGTTTTCCAATTACAGAAAGTTAATGAATTCTAATAGCTTATATGTTTTGATTGCTAGAGAGCTTCTAGAGCTAAGCAAGAAGACCATTGCACGAGTTATAGCCGCGTGCTCAGGTTTGAAAATTGTATATATTTTAATCTAATGTATATTTTAATCCTTTTGCCATGTCATGTAATATGTCTTGCCTTGTAGCTTATATGTTTTGAAATTGCTGTTAGGCCTTGTAGCTTATATGTTTTGATTGCTAGAGAGCTTCTAGAGCTAAGCAAGAAGACCATTGCACTAGTCGTAGCCACGCGCTTAGGCATGAAAATTGTATATTTTTTAATCTAATGTATATTTTAAACTAGACTTTTAAAATATTAAAGGATTTAACTAGGGTCTAAGAAGATTTGTGTACTTTTGACAATTTTGCTTAGTCACTGAAAGTTGTAGACCGAAGTTTTCATAGCCCCAATTTTTGCTTCCTGCGAAGAACGATCATGTCAGATAATATAAGTGAAGAACAAAATAGGGAGACAATCGCTAGATTGTGGTCTAACTTGAAAAGAAAAGGTGATGGAAAATGTTATTGTCCCTGCAAAATTTGTAAGGGGCTTAAACCGTAGAAGACTGCTAATCAAAAACAGTTAAGAGACATTGTAGGGAGAATGGTCCACATTGAAGGGGGGCATGACTATCATCCACTGGTAAGTTGTTCATTATATCATTTTAAACAATTTATATACATATGAAATCACTTGATCATGGTTTATTTATGTTAATCAATTTTATATAGGTTGATCTCCCCAGGGAAGTACATGATATGGAGGAACATGGGGGTGCGAATATCCAAGGTGAAGATAATGATCCCATGGAAGATGACGATCATGCGCCAGAAAAACATAATTGAAGATGATGGTATAAATACATTGATCCATGACACATTTAGTCCAAGCGGATCTGATCATGATGATGATGATAGCCTCGATGTACCTCTACTTGAGAAGGCATACGAGCCCCTATACAAAGACTCCCCAAACAACTCTTCTCTCTGCTGTATTGTTGTTGTTGATCTTGAAGGTTATGAATGGTTTATCCAACATAACAATGTCACGTATGTTAAAGTATGTCATATATGTCTTTATAGTTAACAAAGGGTGAATAATGTACCACTAATATTGTTTATATTAACAACTTATATTTTTTGCTGTAGATTGATAGGCGAGTTTTTGTTACCACCATCAAATATTCCTACCTCGCTCATATCGAGAATTATCTACTATTATGAAAGATATTGGAATGGAGTATCAAGCAATACATGCTTGTCCCAATGATCATATTATATATTATAAAGAACATGAATTTGCAACACAATGCCCTGTATGTCATACGAGTAGATATCGAAACAGATTGAATAACAAAAAAGGTGCCTCACAAGGTTCTTCGTTACATCCCCATTATTCCACGGATGCGATAATTATTCAGGTGTTACTAGCTTGGCACAATTATGGATTACCATGCACGCAATAGAAGTCGAGATGACATTATTCAAATCCCTGCGGATGGTTCGGCATTTATGCACATAGAGGAAAAGTGGCAACACTTCAAAGAAGAACCTCGTAATCTCAGGCTTTCATTGGCAGCGGATGGTGTCAATCCATTTGGAGAGATGAGATCTGTTTGCTCAGTGTGGCCTATTTTTGTTATCAACAATAACATTCCTCCGTGGATGTCAATAAAGAGGGAGCACATTATGTTGGCAATGATTGTTCCAAGTATTTTATCATTTGATAGTTATTAATTTACATGTACTTACAAATCTTACAGTAAAATGGTCACAATAATTATGTAATGTTACTGTTCATTCAAGTAGGTAAATATCAAGTTAAAGATATGAATGTATATATTGAGCCTCTTATTGACGAGTTGGTGGAGTTATGGAACGGTGTCACTATGTATGACATGTCTAGACCAATAGGACAAAGACAATTTCAATTCCATGCAATACTTGTATGGACAATACATGATGCCCCAGGGGCTAACACATTTTTGTGGTATGTTATAGTGAATTCAAGTTGCGCATGATAATTCTAATTATAAAAATCACCATATTTAATAATCCAATTATATCATTATCTTGTAGGTCTTCAAACAAAGGGAAAATTTTCATGTCCAGTTTGTGGTCCAAAGATGAAATCTCATCATTCAAAAAGTTTAGGAAAGCATGTGTTTGATGAGTACAGACACTTCCTCCATAGGAATCATAAGTATCGAAGTATGGAAAAAACATCTTTTCAATGGGAAAGAAGAGACTACATCAAAGCCACGAAGAATGACACCTCGCCTATGGAAGTTGGAATATAATAGAATTAATCGTTGAGGTAATGTCGTTCCACTTAATGGTTTATGTTTGTAATTTATACATTTCTATTGTGATTTTTGTTTACTAATTATGTAATTGATGATCGTGAAGGTCATCAAGGCACTACTGACAACCTTCCAAAGGGACTAAAAAGCTATCCCAGACAATTTAGTAGGTTGCCCTACTACGAGGACCTACAAATTGTGCATTTGTTTGATCTTATGAATGTTGGAAAGAATATAATAGAGACATTGTGGAAAATACTGGATGGAAGGCGTGACAAAGAAAAAATTGTCAAAATTTGTAATGACATTCATGAATCCAATCATGCACTGAAGAATTTCATTCACTCAAATAGCAATAGAGATCAGATTAATATAAGTAACCCTTCCTTGGTTATTAACGGAGCAGCAAAGTGATGCCATAAAAGAAGTCATACGAAAATTTGATTTCCCCACAGGATTTGCTGGGAACATAAGCAATCTCATATCAAAGAAAAGTGAATTTGGGCCAGGGCTCAAAATGCATGATTGGCATACTTTCATCAAGGTAAGTTATGTTCTTCCTATATTTACAATATATTCATAAACTACGTGTACTATTCATTATGTTATGTTAGAAAATAATGAAATGATTGGTTATAATTACTGCAGTACGTGCTACCTCTATCTCTCCCAGAGCACTTCAACAATAACATCAAACAAGTGATATATGATCTTGGAAAATACATGAGGTAAGCAGTAATATCTGTTCAATTTGTTGTATATATTTATTATATTCACGATTTGTTTTTCCTTGCTATGTAATCTATTGTATATTATTTTGTAAAGTCTCGTATTTATATATTTTTTGTGACTTGAATCTCTTAATGTAGGTGGTTGTCATCTAAAGAAATCCATAAAGAAGATATAAACTATTGGAAGAGAAGAATTCCTCATTTACTGTGTGAAATGCAAAAGTGTCTACCTCCAACTTTTTTCAATGCACAAGAACACTACCTCATACACCAAGTTGAGGAGATTGAATTGTGTGGACCTGCACACACTAGGTCAATGTGGATGGTTGAGAGGCACTTGAAATATTGAAGGCTTTGGTTCGAAAAAGAGCACATCCTGAGGGTTCTATGGTAGAGGGATACATGGTATAACAGACTATGGTGTACATTACTGAATATCTTCCTAAGTTTGCTTCAAATATCCATGTAGATCGCATTTGGGATCTCGACCCTTTTAAAAAATTCAAAGGGGAGTACTTGATGGGGAAAGGTAGATTGAGGAAAGTGACAGGTAATAAATTATAAGATGTTATTGTAATAAATTATTTCTTAATCTTCAAAAATAAATCGGTTGTAAGTCATCTATTTTTTTTTTTGTACAGTTGCTCGAGAGTGGGATGCACTACATTTGTATATTGCAAACAATCTTGATTGGATGACGGTATGGATTGAACGATGCCAACATTCTGGTCACACATTAACATGGAAGGTGTATCTTCATTGGTTAAAGAAGCTCATCGTAATGGAGATTCTAATGTTACGCAAAGGGAAATAGGTTTAGTATATGGTTTAAGAGATTTCCAGGTACGTACAAAATTATTAATCACCCGTATGTTTATCAACTCACAATATAATAATTTTGACATGTTTCACATATTATTGCAGGTTAAAACACCACAAGGGTATGTTCTGTAATGGTCAAAAATTTCGCGTCAAAGTGTTGGATGACACTAAGAAAACTTGTGATTCTGGAATAACTGCAGTCTTTCAAGTAACTAATATTCATCTAGAAATGACTTAGATCCTCAAGAGTCTAAAAATCAATACTATGGAATTTTGGATGATATACTTGAGTACGACTTTAGTTCCTTCAAATTAGTACTCTTCGTTGTCAAATGGTACAGCTACGACTTAATCCAAATGATCCTAATAGAACTGTTATTGAACATGATAATGGATTTACAATGGTTAATACAAGGTCGTTTGAGCCAGTTGGGGATGAGCCCTATGTTCTTCCAAGCCAATGTGAGCAGGTATTTTACTCAGAGGTTTCACATAAACCAGGTTGGTCATTTGTTGTTAGACCATGAACCGAGAGGAAGGCCGATAAAGTATAATGCGATGGAAGAAGAAGATACCGAAGAAGTAGAAGATGATGTAGATGATGATCACGATCGACAATTATTGGATGATGTTCCTGAGACAAATTTTCATGAAGAAGAAGAAGAAGATGATGATGATGATGCTGCTACTGATGATGATGATGAAGATGATGTTGATGTTGATGATGATGATGTTGATGATGACGACAACGACGACAATGACGACAACGACAACGATGATGATGATGACGATGATGAGGATGATGATGATGATGATGATGATGATGATGATGATGATGAGGATGATGATGATGAAATTTAAAGGTATGCCATCAATCCTTAATGTATTTAATATTCATTTCTTGATAGAAATATATTTGTCTTAAATGGTTACATAGTTTATTCATTATCTATTTAAAAGCTACAAGTTTCAACTACAAATAGAATACTGCTAATCTAAATTAACTATTAATCTAAATTAATTAAATAAAACTATTTAAAACACATATTAATGTGAGCCTGATTTAAGTGTTATAATGTGTACGTTTTAATATTTTTTAATTTTTATGTGATGCTTATGATGGATGTGATTATGATTATGATGTGATTATGCTCACGATAATTGAATTACATTTGCAGGAAATTGAACCCCTTTCCAAGAGCATCCCGCACAGTCTCATGGATCGACAGGTATAAGTCAATACACCTTATAGAAAGTCTATTTAATACACTTATCAATAGTAAGATTGATGTCTTCTAAGATCTCTCCCATTTGCAGGTACCAGCAAATAGGTATTTGTTAGAAGTGTCTTCCTCGAGTGAGGGAAATATAGGAATAGAAGAGGAAAGTGAGACATGCAGTTTATCTAGAATAGGGAGATTAACTAGAGGTCAAAGGACTAGAAGGAAATTCAATAAACACATGAAATTTTTCCTTGCTCAAGGGGGGTCATGTTCTTATGATGATGAGATGAAAGGCGACATCGAGGTGCCCTTGAGGTACCAACATCTACAGAAACATTGGGTACCCAAGGAACTTCCTCCAATAAACATTGATTTTTGTGTTAATGAGAGGATATATCGCATAGCACCATCATCATTACATGGTTTGGGCCTATTTTCTATGGATGGCATAAAGGTGTCTTACAACAAAGTTTCTGAATTGATGGAGTATGTTGGACCATGTTACGATTACAAAAAGTTGGATGCATATTGTTCAATATAAAAAAAGTATGCGTAGGTATGCACTCTCAGAAAATTATATACAACAGCAAGACAATAATCAAAGTAAAAGTGTGGCTATATACATTGATGGAAGGCCAAAAGAAACAGGGAATATTGCGGTTTTATAAATAGTACATGACCTGGGTCAACTATAAAGCAACCCAATTGCATATTTGAGGTGTGCGAGGGAAATCGTGTATTCATCTATGCGATAAAATAAATACGTGCAGGGGAAGAGCTACTTATTGATTACAATTTGAACCACATAGATACAAATGAGGCTACTATCATGGGGGTGGTACATACTATTAAACCAACTTCTGATCAATGACTCCAACATACCATTTAGTTATTAAATTTTTGGCTAACATTTTTATACTTGATCTTTGACATAGGGGCACAATATGGAGCAACCACCTGAAGGTGATGGTGACGATATTCCTAGCTCATCTACACATGAGCAGGGGTAAAACTCATTGTAATTGTGCAAACTAGATAGAAGCAAAATGTTATTTTTTTTAATGTTATTTTCTTCATTGTTTTGGAGTAATTTTGATAATACTAATACTATTGTTGTCACAGAGGGCCGGTGGTCGGAGAGAGGGAAAGAAACCTACAGTCCCTCAGGAGTCCCCCCTTGTGGACCCTTTTTTTATTGATTTAGCAGAGACCGATGACCCGATCGGTTTCCATTAAAAAGCTGCTAAAGAAAATTAGGAAAGAACTTCTACGTTTGGTATCCATACATCCTCAGACTCAGGAAATAAAAGACAGGGTAGCTGAGTTGTTGCGCACTTCTGAAAACTTTAAAGTAAGTATTAATGAAATTTTTAATTATTACAAGAGTTCAATAATGGTTTTTATGTTATGCTCTTTTATGACATTAATTAAAATATGGATGCATTGTCTTTACAGAGTTATTTGCATAATTTTTGAAACCCCATTCCCATGATGAGGCCGGTACTGCAAGTGGTTCAAGTAGATCACATGTTCCATTCCCCAATTGTGTTTTCCACTGAATATATATAGGAATGATCATAATCATTGACAATACATGCTCGAACAATCTTCTTTTTTAATGCTCTAACAATCTTGTCCATGCTAGTCCACATGTTCTATATTTATGCATGCTCTAACAATTTTATTCTTCAGCTCCTTTCCATGACGATATGACAACGCCGCCTCCATCCAGGACAGCCACAAATGTCTTGCCGACTACCATGTCAACAACACACAGCCTAAATGCACCAACTGTTGCACCATCTACCTGGTACACAAATCCCTCTTTTTCTCTCTTTTGTTATGTGTTTACGATGTAGATCCCTTGATTGTGTTTGTGCCATGGGTGCTCTGCACCAATTTATTTCCCTTGAAGTATTATTTCTTGGAGGCATTTGATAATGGTTTTCATTTTTTTGCAATAGGAGATGCAACAAGTCCCGATGCAAACATCATTTCCTGGATGTTCCCGTGTTCCTAGTACGGGAACGGTGAAGGATTGCGAATTGATCATTAGCAAACGATGAAGGCATTCCCTTAAAAGTAGCCAAAGTTCCAGGTACTTTAAAGTTATTATTATTCTATAGTGATATAATAGTAATTTAGTTTTTGATCACTCTTCATCGACTAATGATCCCATGATTATTTTGTAGGGAATGATATTTTTTGGTGAAAACTTGGTGACGAGTGTTTGCGGATATTCGGGCCCACCATATGTAAATGGTGGAACATCATATCCTAACTAAAACCCCAAACCACTATTTTGATTTCATATCATTGCTAGAATAGTTTTCCTTTTCATCAATTTCTTGAACTATATTAAAGGTAGCTTCTCTTCATTTATGAGTCTAACATGTTTTTTTTTACTTAAAAGGTGGAATAACCAAGATAAAAAGTTGAAGGATGATCTTGTACATAGTATGACCTAGCTTTTGGACCTCGTGCATTCGAGAGAAAACAAGCTCCTTGAAAGAGCTGGTTTATGTTTGAAGTATATTAGGGACCAGTACAGGAAATATTTAGAGGTTAACCCAAGGCACGAGCGTCCGCCCTGTGTTCTTGAGGCTGAGTGGCAGGCTTTGATTTTGGATGGAAAGTATAAAGCCGACATGAAAAAAAAATTACGCCAGTAGAGAGTAGAGCAAGGTATGTGATACTTTTGAGAATGTAATTATGTACTAATTAACCTCTAAATTTTTCCTGTAATTATGTACTAATTAACCTCTAAATTTTTCTTGTACTGGTCTCTAACATATTTCAAACTTTTCATAGATTGCCTAACACATCAAAGGCAACAAAGGCAAGATTAGAAAAGCACGGGACACACAAGCTCGGCTCTGGTGGTTTTTCCAAACTTCAAGCACGAGTTGTAAGTATTAGTAAATGAAAACTTGTATCAATTTTTTTTATATATTGCAAGGAAATTTTTTTCGATCAAACAATGCAAGTAAAATTCACCATACCAAGCAAAAATGTAGGGGTCAGAGTTCAATAGATGCCTCACAGAAGAGGACAAGAGAATTGGCTTCCAACAAGGCTATAGAGCCGTGGCTGAACGGCTACGAGCTGAAATCAGTGTGCAAGGTTCAAATAATGATGCATCTGAGCCACAGGTAAATAAGCTAAAATGAAATTTATTTCAAATTGAATACTTTACCAATTAGTCCTATTTGATGTTAAGTTCTAATATAAAGTGAGTATATCTGTTTTAAGAAAGCAATGATAACAATGTGTAGGATATTGGAATGCAGCCTGACAATCCTTCTACACAATCTATGCATAATGAAGGTTCGCATGATGTGCATCCTAGTGGTGGAGGTATACATTTTCTATTAAAATTCTTATATGTAATTACAATTGGTGTTTGGATTAATGTAACATTTTGTATAGCAACTGTAGAGGATCGAGGGGTCGGTGCTCATGAGCATGTGAGGTTGAGTCTAGACAAAATGATGTGGCCAGATCAGGTAATTAAAGAGCACCACAGTTATGTTCTTTAAAATAATTAAATACTTGTAAACAATTATAATTAAATATTTTAAATTTAACTCTTTTATTTGTTATTGTAGAGGACCCCCCCTTTGCAACAGCATAGGAATTTGAGATCATCAAGAACAGAGAACAAAACAACTGATGAGGGGGGTATTGATGATAACACTGATGCTCCTCTTAGAGCTTACATAGAAAAAAAAAATTAGAAAGAGAAAAAAGAAAATGATTGTCATCTAAATACCTTAATTGATAATGACTGAATTTTATGTCTCAATGAATTTAATTATGTGCTAATGAATGTTCATGAATTATGTGTTTATTTTCATATTGATGAATGTTGCGTGTTAACGAATCTAATGTGTTAATGAATGTTATCATGTGATATTGATTGAATGTTACATTTTATTAATAATTGAAAGAATGAATGAATGTTAGATGTTAACGGGGAACGTAGAGTGATGTTAGGGGGAGGGGGGTGGGGCCAAATGAGCTTCCACCTTCACGTGGTTGGCCCTGTTTAGTAGAGAATATTAAACTATATTCTCGAAACAAAGTGAAGCTCAATAAGATACTAAATGAGTCAAAATGGTTATCAAGGTCCTCTATCCATAAGATACTTGTAGTCAAAATGGTTATTAATAAGATACTTGTAGTCAAAATGGTTATCTAGGTCCTCTATCCATTCCATAAGTTCTTCACCATTCAAACTTCCTCCATAACAAGGAATGTGCTCTAGGTTAGTCATGAAGCCTAGCATGGACTCTCTGTCAGATAGAAGCCACTATTTCAGAGCCTTTTCTGTGCATTTCCTTCAAGCACTGTACAATGTACGGATGTGAAAGGGAGGGCAGACTAGTGTGGAAGTTAGAGTATTTATATCTTATGCTTTGAGATTTTATTTGGTAGATTCAAGACACCTTATATCAAAGTTATTCCTTTTTCTTATCTGTTGTTCTGTCAAACCCTCATTTTTTGGGTTATTGCATTCAAATGGCCTTAACTTGCAAATAAACCATAGGATATCCTCTATTCTTTGTAAAATGCAAGTTAAGGGGGTTTATTTTCATATTTTAAAAAGCTTTGGAATAGGATACTAAGCCAGAGAATTTCAAGAGCAAGCCCTAGGTCAAGAATCTCAATGTTCTTGACTAGGAGTTGACGGATTATGCAAGATCAGAGGGTAGCGGCAAGTAAAGGACCTCAAACCTTGTTGAATCTAGATCTTTAGAGCATGGTGGAAATCTTCAAACTCTGATCTTGGTTTCATGCACCCATTTTCAATGCCTTGTTTTGGAACCCACACCCAAAGGCATGCATTAGGTCTGGGGACTCAATAAGGACATTGATATGCTGGAGTGGAGTCAGGGTTTTGGGAGTTGGAGGATTGTTAGAACATCAAAAAGGGTACTCAAAAAACATATAAGTTCATAAAGTCCTTTGTCAAATTGAAGAGTTATTGCTGCAGAACAGGTTTTGGAGACCTACTAGAGTCACTAGGTCTATTTGTGATTTTGATGTCTTGGGTTGTTTGGAACACAACCAATGCATGATTCTCCATGTTTTAGGGAATCTTAAGAGTTTTAAAATGTTTTTATTGGGTTGGCAAAGCCTAGGATCAATAAAGTCTCTTTTGGTAGAAAATCAGGGAACTTGTCCCTAAAAGGAAATTTGGTCTTGGTTGGGATTGAGTCAATAAGGTGTTAGAAGTATCTTGAAACCTTTGAAGTCCCTCTAGTACAGAGATTTTAAACTCATCTAATAGAATCAGAGGCTAAATTGCTTAGGTGTAACATTTTGGTGTCTTGAAGTGGGTTGGGCCTTAAGACCAAGTTTCTTGCTGACCACTCTGCATCACATTGTCTTGCATGAAATTAGTCATTCTGTATACACTGGTCTAGTGTTGTCAATAGACCCAAATAGTTCAAAGATAATCGAACCAATCAGATGTTTTATGGGGTGCATTTTTGTGTTAGGTAGAAAGGATTCTTCATACAAGTGAAAGTCTCGAACCTTTCCCGACTCCCAAAAAAATATCACTTGTACTGTTATGAGCAGTCATGAGGACTAGATAGATACATTATAATATATGTAATTTCCACTTGAATGTATTGCTATTCAACCACATTTATGGGCCCGTTTGGACCATGACACACAATAGCATCTACAAAGAAGAATATCCCAGGTGTAACAAGCTCTAAGAATATACCAATAGTTCTAAGAAGTTCCCTAGCACACAGTAGCATCTACAGAGAAGAATATACAACATGAGGGCAGTCACTGTAAAGACAACATGATAATGTACACCTCATTGTATGTGTACATTATCATGTTGTCTTTACGGTGACTATCCTCATTCAAGTGGCAATTACACAAGGGACAGTCACTGTGAGATGTCCTCATTTGTGACAAGGACAGTCACACATGAGGACATCTCACAGTCACTGTCCCTTGTGTAATTTCCACTTGAATGTATTGTTATTCAACCACACTTATGGGCCCGTTTGGACCATGACACACAGTAGCATCTACAGAGAAGAAGTTTGGTATGCAATGGTCTTGAAACCTCCTGAGAAATTCTTGGTATGCATTTGTGTGGTGCAAAAGCTTCGTTGAAAGAGAAAAAAGAAGAAAAGAATAGAAATGATTTTTTTTCTTTTTATGTCATATACTGTAACCAGCTACTTATAACTTGCAAAAATTATTATAACCATTTGAAATTGAAACTTAGTTTAATGTGAAACTGAGAACTGCTTTATTAGAGCTTTCTGTGATTTAGATTCAGACATCAAGAACATTGTTTGCCTAATATTGTGATTAATGTTTATTTATTAATATCTCATACTGACAAACAATTGATAATTGTAGGGAAAACGTCATTGGGGATCTTTGAGGATCCACCAGAAGCCAAGGAGAAAATGTATTCAAATGCTAAAGATGGTGTAACAGTCCTTACAAGCTGTTGAACCTTGCTGTGTAGATCATCTCCGATTCTCCAAGTTCAACAGTACTATGGTATTCCTTTGGATACTTCTAATGGTAAATTTCAGACATTAAGTTCTTTTCGTATGAAACTACTACATTTGTAATCTGTAGTTTTTAAACTTTTAGTTTATAAATGTTCATCAGCTTTAGTTCGTATGCTGCCATTTCAAGTATGATTAATGAAGTTACCTTTATCACAGGATGAAGTGAGCAGTCAGCATACTGGTACGGAGCTGGCAGCATTGATACGGTGACTAGGGCATCGTTTAATGGTGGTATTGTGTTTTCCCATGTTTAGGGCATCGGCCTTTTGAAGCATTGCCTTCATCTTTCTTAAGTCTGAGTTTTAAGTTTGTTTATCTCTCTCGGCGCTGTTGAAAATACAAATGACAACGTTCTTGTTTTTTTTGCCCTTATATCCTGATGTGATTTCTCAGAGGGTTTACAGCGCTGTTGAAAACACAAATGAAAACACAAATCCCTTGTGTAATTTCCACTTGAAGGAGGACAGTCACTGTAAAGACAACATGATAATGTACACTTACAGTGAGTGTACATTATCATGTTGTCTTTAGAGTGACTATCCTCATTTGTTGAAGAAGAAAAGCATTAATGTGGCTGAATAGCAATACATTCAAGTGGCAATCACACAAGGGATAGTCACTGTGAGATGTCCTCATTTGTGACTGTCCTTACAGTGAGTGTACATTATCATGTTGTCTTTAGAGTGACTGTCCTCATTTGTTGAAGAAGAAAAGCATTAATGTGGTTCAATAGCAATACATTCAAGTGGCAATTACACAAGGGACAATCGATCACTGTGAGATGTCCTCATGTGTGACTATCCTTGTCACAAATGAGGACATCTCACAATGACTGTCCCTTCTGAAGTTGCCACTTGAATGAGGACAGTCCACTATAAAGACAACATGATAATGTACACATACAATGAGTGTACATTATCATGTTGTCTTTATAGTGGCTGCCCTCATGTTGTATATTCTTCTCTGTAGATGCTACTATGTGCTAGGGAACTTCTTAGAACTGTTGGTATATTCTTACAACTTGTTACACCTGGGATATTCTTCTCTGTAGATGCTATTGTGTGTCGTGGTCCAAACAGGCCCATAAATGTGGTTGAATAGCAATACATTCAAGTGGCAATTACACAAGGGACAGTCACTATGAGATGTCCTCATGTGTGACTGTCCTTGTCACAAATGAGGACATCTCACAGTGACTGTCCCTTGTGTAATTGCCACTTGAAGGAAAAAAACATTAATGTGGTTCAATAGCAATGTATTCAAGCGGCAATTACACAAGGGATAATCACTCTGAGATTTCCTCATTTGTGACTATCCTTACAGTGAGTGTACATTATCATGTTGTCTTTACAGTGACTGTCCTCATTTGTTGAAGGAAAAAAGCATTAATGTGGTTCAATAGTGATGTAGAGTAGTCAGCAAGAAACTTGGATCTATGTCCCAACCTACTTCAAGACACCAAAATGACTCAACCAATCAATTAGGCTCTGATTTCTATAGGTTAATGTTTAAACTCTGCAAAGTAATGAATTTGAAGGTTTCAAGGATCACACAACAACTTATGGACTCAATCCCATTCAATAACAAATTTCCTTTTAGGGACAAGTTCCCTGATTTTCTATCAAAAGAGACTTTTAAGGTTCTAGATCTTACTTCCTGCAGAAAAACTTAGAAACCCCTTAGATATCATCTAAATAACAAGAATCATGCATTGGTTGTGATCTAAACAACCCAAGACATCAAAATAACAAACTGACCTAGTGACCCTGGTAGGTCTCCCAAACCTGCTCTGCAGCCATAACTCTGCAACTTGCCAAAGGACTCTAAGAAGTTATATGTTTTCTGAGTACCCTTTTGGATTTCTAACAGACCACCAACTCATCCCAGACCCTGACTCCACTCCAGCATATCAATGTCTTCATTGAGTCCGCAGACCTAATGCATGCTTTTAGGTGTGGGTTCCAAAACAAAGCATTGAAAATGGGTGTATGAAACCAAGATCAGAGTTTTGGAGTGTTCTCCTGATCCAGATAAACAAGAATGCACAAGTTTTCAAGTCCTCAATACGATGCAAGCTTCTAATTTTATTCTGATTACCATCTTCCCAGCCAAAAACATGGTAGTTTTTGATCTAGGGCTCGCTCTCAACAAATGCAGATGCAACCCCCTGCCTCAGGGCTTTTAGAATATAAAAATATACATCCTTAACTCTCATTCCACCAAGGAAGAAGGAATTCCAATGGTTGAAACGTGAGTTAAGGTCTTTACATCAGTCAAACCCTGAAAATGAGGGTTTGTAAACAATGCACAGAAAATTTGAAATAACTTAGATATAAAACAAAGAGAATCAATCAAACCAACTTCCAAAGCATCAGATGTCACTATTACAACTTCCAAGCAAATTTTATCATCCAACCACCATCCGTACAGCCGTACAGAGTTCATTTTTCACCAGAAATGCACTAAAATAGGGTTATTTTTATTTTTTATGAAAGCAAAATGATTACAATACTGGTTCTTTATCTGTCTTCGACCATTTGAAGCCTAAAATAGGCTCTCCAAATGTTGGTTCAACCATCTAGGTGGTTAGAACAGTTTATCCAACAAATGTCAACTTTCCTAAGCAACTTTTAAAGTTGCATTACAACTTTGCAAACCAACTTTGCCGAGAAGGGTAAAAATGTGTTGTGAAACTTTAGGAACCTTATTAAAGTTATTTTGGACCTTCAAACTTCTTAACAACATCTAAAAGACACCTAATAAACACTTACTATGCTCATTTCATCCAAGGACCTCAAAAGATGCCCAAGGTTTATAAGTCACCAAGGGGTCTTGTGTCCAACAAGTGGATGTTTATAAGGAGATAAAATCAATCCTTAATATTTATTACAAACCAAGAAAACATCTAAAACTCCTATTCTAATTTATTGTCATTCAAAAAGACTTTGATTTGTCATTCAAAAAGACTCTGATTTGTCAATCAAAAGGACCTTTCACCAGTCAATCCTTCAAAGCTCCAAGGTGATTATGTTCCAATTGATAGGATTTGACTCCTTGGCTTCATGGAAACTTCCTTCAATCATGGTGTCTTTGGCTTGCATTAGGGATGCCCCTGCATCAAATAGCAATGCATTCAAGTGGCAATTACACAAGGGACAGTACATGCCCATTAAAGTTGGTGTTTTGTTATCCAGCATGACAATGGAGACAACATACTCTGTGTCAATTTTACTGATCAAATTTCCCTCCGCCAGGAAAAGCAACAATCTGGGTATGATAAGGTGAAATTTTGTAGTCCTTTTGGGTATGATAACAGTTCTAGTTTCCAATAAGATGGTTCATTTTTATAATCTAGCTTCAATTTCTCTTGTGAAAATCTTTTTTTCATTTTATGGGTGGTAAAATATAATTATTATGCTAGAGGTGTGTACTTATGGATGATAATGAAACAAAATGATAAGATTTAAGACTCTTGTTTTTTTTTTAAATAGCAATTTAAGTTTCCTTCTATTATAAATTACTATTTTTCTATTTTTTAATGTATCTTTCCAGATCTTTTATATCAATTTTATTTATGAAATATAAATATATTAATAATGTTTTAGTGTTTTTTAGGATTAGTTTATATCAATTCTATGTATCATCATTCGTCATTCAATTGTCAATATTATTAATTTAGACTGTGCAATTGTAGAACCTACTCGAATATGGGTTGGATGGATACTCAAGCAGGGGAACCCTCCTCAAATATCTCAAGCAGTGAACTTGGAAAAATGTGTCCTGAAGGAACCCTTTCCATCAGAGAGATAAAAGTACAAACAAGTAAAAGAAGCAGGCTCTGCAAATATGTTTTTGAGAAGAAAAATGATAGATTATTCGAGTATGGTTCATGAGGTATATCTAAAAAGACATTTTTTTTCTTATTATAATAAAAGAGGAAGTTGTGAATGTCAAAGTTGAGTGAAACAAAAATTATTTTCATCAAATTTTGTTAGGCTTGCTTTTGGGAATAGTTTCTTACAATATTGCTATTAAGATTTTTATTGTGTAGTTTTTAGATTAGGTTTATAAAATTATATTTCATGAGTAGTGATTCATATTAATCAATTAACGATACTTTTGGAAGGTATTTTCAATGTGTCAAATTTTGATATTTTTACAAGAATTAGATTGTGTAATTTTTTTAATTAAAGTCATTGACTCATATTTCATAAATAATAGTTCTCATGAATCCATCTCTTATAAGATTGAATAGTCTATTTAGGAAGTATTTCTGATAGTATGTCAAATTATGATATTACTATTACCATTAGATTGCATGGCTTGAAGTCAACCTTGTTGACCCCATATTCTTCTCTGTAGATGCTACTATGTGCTAGGGAACTTCTTAGAACTATTGGTATATTCTTACAACTTGTTACACCTGGGATATTCTTCTCTGTAGATGCTACTATGTGCCGCGGTCCAAACGGGCCCATAAATGTGGTTGAATAGCAATACATTCAAGTGGCAATTACACAAGGGACAATCATTGTGAGATGTCCTCATGTGTGACTGTCCTTGTCACAAATGAGGACATCTCACAGTTACTGTCCCTTGTGTAATTTCCACTTGAATGAGGACAGTCACTGTAAAGACAACATGATAATGTACACATACAATGAGTGTACATTATCATGTTGTCTTTACAATGGCTTCCCTCATGTTGTATATTCTTCTCTGTAGATGCTACTATGTGCTAGGGAACTTCTTAGAACTGTTGGTATATTCTTACAACTTGTTACACCTGGGATATTCTTCTCTGTAGATGCTAATGTGTGCTGTGGTCCAAATGGGCCCATAAATGTGGTTGAATAGCAATACATTCAAGTGGCAATTACACAAGGGACAGTGACTGTGAGATGTCCTCATGTGTGACTGTCATTGTCACAAATGAGGACATCTCACAGTGACTGTCCCTTGTGTAATTGCCACTTGAATGAGGACAGTCACTGTAAAGACAAACATGATAATGTACACAAGTACCGTGAAGGTAGTTGCAAGTTAGGGCTGTTTCATTGCATACCCGAAACAATGAAGATGTTACGGTCCACAAAACGTTTGTGCTTGAAAGATGAACAAATAAAATTAAACTTCTAAATAACCAAAGCCGCTAACAATAAATTCAACACAGATATGTCCTCATTTCTGGGTATTTTAGCTCTGTAACAGCTAAATACCAGATTACATAATAATGACAAAAGAAAAATAAACCCAACGTACTAAAAAATTATAGCTATGATTTCGCGGAGGGAATCTCTCTCGGCACTATTGAAAATACAAATGACAACATTTCTCTACATTATCATGTTGCCTTTACAGTGACTGTCCCTTGTGTAATTGCCACTTGAAGGAGGACAGTCACTGTAAAGACAACATGATAATGTACACTTACAGCCCGTGTACATTATCATGTTGTCTTTAGAGTGACTATCCTCATTTGTTGAAGAAGAAAGGCATTAATGTGGCTGAATAGCAATACATTCAAGTGGCAATTACACAAGGGATAGTCACTGTGAGATGTCCTCATTTGTGACTATCCTTACAGTGAGTGTACATTATCATGTTGTCTTTATAGTGACTGTCCTCATTTGTTGAAGGAAAAAAGCATTAATGTGGTTCATTAGCAATGTATTCAAGCGGCAATTACACAAGGGATAGTCACTCTGAGATTTC
>BSBK01010302.1:0-105000 GCA_027943335.1 Chamaecyparis obtusa | reverse complement strand
GGATTTGTAAAACACTAGTTTAGATAAATTTGATACTATTGGTCATTTGGTTGTAAGAAAAGTTTCTTGACAAACTTTCACCACATGAAATTATTGACTCCTATAACCTTGATTATATATTGAAATGTCTAGTATGGTGTCATTACAATGCCAATATAGCTTCCAATTTCCCAATTCATTAATTAATCTTGTAGGATAAGAAGATCTAGGTGCTCCTTCACCACTCACTCTCTAAGTGTGTTGAACAACTTTTAATATGGAAAGATTCCTCAAGAAAGACTTATCAACTTGAGGAAGGTTTTATATAGAAATAGATGTATCTCACAGGGATTAAATTTTTTAAATATCAAATACCACTATATGGAAAGTAGAAATTGAAACACATCTTACATCATTAGGATTACACGTATTCAAAAATATTTCACTAATGGTTATGATGCTCTTTCTCCTCTTCTTATAAATATGAAAAAGATTATGGCATATATAAACAATAGAAAAGAAAGAAATACAATATTGAGTAAATGAGATAATTATTAACTTTTGAAGGCAATGCACTATAGTACAAGTAAAGGGATTTGGGAAACTATTTGTTCTATTGATGGAGGTGTTCAAGTGAAGTAAATGAAATTGAAAAACTTTATGTGGAGTTTTTAAATCTTAAAAGTGTATAGGACAAAAATTCATCTAGGTATATGCTCTAGGTAATATTTCTTTGTGGTGAGTGATCAAGATAGTACTATACTCTTGTCATTTAGCATAGTATTTAATGCAAGCCCATGAAAAAAATTAGGGTTAACTGATCAAGCATTTTTTATTTGACTTCTATAGGATTTCCCTAGGGTAACTTGTCAAGTATTTTTTATGGTTAACTTGTTAACAAACATAAGCCTGTTAAATTATATTAGGGTTAGGGTTTTTATAAAATGATAATTTTGTAGTAGTATTGAGTTTCAAGGGATTGTAGATTGTAACGGGTAGAAAATTACAAGACAATAATATTGGACTCTCTATTTAATGGATGTAGCCCAATATTATGTAAACCACCTTAAATATTTACGTCTTCTTATTCTACTTATGTATTCTTTATTATATTTACATTACTGGTTTTATTTTCATGTAAATGTTAGATTTGTATACTAATCCTCACGAGTAGAAAGGTTGTTTTAGATATCCTCTCCAAGGAGGTCTCATGATTGAGTGGGATTTTTAGAGTTAAGTGGGAGTAATAGTAGACAAGGGTAAGTTGAAGGTTGACATATTTAATAGATGAAGTATTGATGGTAGATAGTGGGAGGAAAATCCAAGAGAGAGACAAATACATCATATAAGGAATTAGATATTTTAGATAGAAAGGAACTTGGTAGTATTCATTTGTTGTTGGCATAATCAGTGGAATTTTTTATTACAAAAGAGAATAAAATTGAAGATTTGTTAGAAATCCTAGTAAATATTTATGAAAAGCCTCCCTCTTTGAATAAGGTATTTCTCATGAAGCTATTATTTAATATGAATATGGTATAAGGTGACTATCTTGTTTATCATTTAAATGATTTTAGTATAGTCACAAGTCAATTCTCTTCTAAAGATATCAATTTTGATGAATAAATTAGGGCTCTTTTGATTCTATTTTCTTTACCTAAAACCTATAATGGCTTGGTAATATTTTTTAGAAACTCAGTTTCTTCTTCAAATACACTAAAATTTGATGATGTTGTTGTTCTTATTTTGAGTTAGGAAATCCATAGGAAAAACCTTGGAAGATCTACATTTGGGAGTGATTTGAATACATAAAGTAGGAGTAGATCAATGGAGAGAGGAAATAATTCTATAAATCATGAGGAAAATTAAAGGGAAAGAGGTCTCAATCCAAAGGACACAGAGATTGTTGGTATTGTGGGAAACTCGGTCATAAGAAGAAAGATTATTGGTCTTGGATGAATAACAAAGTAGAAAAACAAGAACAAAATAAGGAGGAAAATATGGTAATTAATAAATATAAAGAGGGTGTCTTACATCTATCTCTGGAAAATTTTGATGATTCATGGGTTTTAGATTTAGGGGCTTTATTTCAAGCTTCACTCCATAGAGGTTATTATATTTATTACGTTCAATGATATTTTGGGCTAGTTTACTTGTAGGATAATGAACCTTGTCAAATTATTGGAAAGGGAAGAATTTTGATCAAGTTACATAATAGGAACCATTGGTTACTACAAGAGGTAAGGAATGTTCAAAGGCTGAGTAGGAATTCAATTTTAATAGGGAAACTAGGTGATGAGGGTTGAATAGTTACTTTTAATGATAAAAATTTGAAGGTTTCAAAGGGTTCCTTAGTAGTAGAAAAAGGTTTGAAAGTGATGTCATTCAAGTAAGGAGGATCTAATTAAGGAGATTCTAAATAGGTAGCTAAAAACTGATAGTGGAATAACACAACAAGATATGCTTCAATTCAAATTTGTGAGGTCCACTTTCGGCCCACATAGTGATCCTGTGTTATTCATATTAGCTATCTTTTTGATTATGTTTCTTTCAGAGATACTTGGACTTTGTCGACTACTGTTATATTATGTTTGGACTCATTGGACTGTTCTTTTGATGATTCTGCATATGGGATCCATGATGTGTAGATTTGGTTTATGATTTTTATATGATGTATCGTGATCCTGATGGTCTTGATGATATTTAAATTACGTTATGGAATTTCATTTGAAATGTGCAATCAAATCCTGAATATTATATGCAATTGACGTATGAGTTGAATTATGTAATTTAATGATTAAATTTCGCTATATCATATATGTTTATTTTAATGGTTTTCTTCCTTGAATTACTGATGCTGCATTTAGGTATTGCAGGTGGAAGGACCATGGAAACACATTCGGGGAAGTCACATTGAACGTAGGACAGCCAGTTAAACCAAGGCCCCGTCTATTAAGAGACCTGAGGCCTCGTTGTTAAGTAATTTATTTCGTAACAGTAATTTGAATGTTTGTATGTTATGTGTTGTTATTTTGGATGTACCTTTCGTGAAATGTTATTTTGTGAAGTGTCGTTTGACACCTATGTTCAATGTTATTAAGGTACGTCGTGTGTTGTGTGAGAGCACTTTCTAGGATTTTTAGGGAAATCGTAGCACACCTTTTTGCCATAGGAACTATAATGCAATTCCCATTCCCCATTCTCGATCTTATTCCTATAAGTGAGTTTAGAGGGTTTATAGTGGCATTAGGAAGTGGTTTTATGCCTTAATAGTTAACCCATTCCATCTACCCATGGGTTAGGGGTATTTTCACCTTATAAATAGCCTAAAATTGACTTTTTGACCTTTTTAAAAATCCACGTGCAACCTTGAACGAAATTGCAACTTGCTTGAAAGGGCCTAATTAATGAGGTTTGTGGGGGTAGGTTTTAGAGGCCTTTTTAGAGGAATTTTGGAAAAAGGATAGGCTATTCACCCATTCTCTATCTTTAGAGAGTTCCAAAAA
The DNA here is from genome assembly GCA_027943335.1 of Chamaecyparis obtusa. Classification (NCBI taxonomy): domain Eukaryota; kingdom Viridiplantae; phylum Streptophyta; class Pinopsida; order Cupressales; family Cupressaceae; genus Chamaecyparis; species Chamaecyparis obtusa. Next base: position 101,515 of record BSBK01010302.1, on the reverse strand, counting down.
GTTGGAGGAGAAAGCTTGGAGTTTGGAATAGGGCTCAACAATCCTTCCATTAGCATTGGACTTGAGGTAGGAAATCTTGCTCTCATATGGTTTAGAAGTTGTATGTGTTTTTGTGTTGTGTTTTTAGCTTCCCATGGTTGGTCATGGAGGAAGCTTGCTTTGTTTCATGTGGTGTTTTAGCTTCCCATGGTTGGTCATGGTGAGAGCAAGCATGCAATGTATTTTCTTTGTAATTGGATTTTGGGTTGTATCTCTTGGATTCACTCACCCTTGGGAGGGAAGAGAAATCAAGAGGGGGTGTGGGAATGGAGGCAACTCCATGTGTAGAGTCTCCTCCATGTGTGGGGAAAGATGAACTTGGGTGAGGGATTTTCCCCAAGAAACCTTGCATTTAGCCTGTGTGGCAATGGGGGTATAAGGAGGGAAGATTGGCCATGTGAGCCTTGTATGAAATTCAGTTATATGGGTCCATGTGTGGCCTTGTTTTTGTATGCATTGGTTATCTCCATGGTTTTGTCCAGCCACACCCCACAAAGGATATTCATGGAATTCCTTAGTTTTTCATCCTGAGGGAATTTTGAGTTTTTTTTAATTGTATATGTTCTTGTTGTGTTTGTGTGTGAGTGTTTGTATCCCGTTCATTGTGGTTTCCCCAAGCTCGGGGGTGGCCTCATGAGAGGCCTAGGATGGGAGGTGAGCAACCCATGGTTCCTATCCTTTTTTGTTCATGGCAGGTTTTGAAGTCAAGATTCAAGTGAATGAAGTTTGATGGAGTTCAATTCCTTGGTTATGCTTGTTTGAAAAAAACCATACTTTGATGTATGAGCATTATTGTAAAATTTGGATGGTGTATTCATTCACTCTATTGGTACATTTTGTTTTAGTATATTGTAATGATATGGAGGAAGTAAGCTTTCTGTTTGTATTTATCATTCATTGTAATTTGAGTAGCTTATGAATTGGAGCAAGGATGTGTAATCACTTGAAATGCATTCTCCTATTCTTTATGAAGTTGCAATGGTATTGTTGAAGTAGTATGAACAATGTTATCTCCTTCCCTTGAATGTAAAGAAAGATAATATGTGAGGTGTTCTTGGTTATTCCAAAGAGAAGAAAGTTTCCAATTCAATGTGAATATATATTGTGAAGATCATTGTATGCATTTGATTTTTGCATTGCAATCCAAAAGGAAAATTATCACCTCTCTTAGATCTCCTCAATTTTGATATTGATAAGTTGATGTTTTAGATGGTTGAAGAAATAATGGTATACTTGAATTTGGATTTTGTATGGATAGCATTACATTTACTTTTGTCAATTGAATTGCAACAATACTATGATCTCTATCTCTTCCTATATTTCTGCAAACAAATTGGATAGCTTGTTGATCCATATGGATTTAGGAATAAAAGACTTAGATAGAATTTGATCTGAAACCTAGCAATTTATCCCATTCTAAAGATGACTATTTGATGCATTTGATTAGTCTAAATTCCTCCTTAACCATATGCTATGCACCTAAGCAAAACATTCAAAACGAATTAAACCATGTGGAAGTATAGAGAGAACTATATCGTATCGAGATGGTTATATTAAAATGAGCATGTTAGCTTCAAAATGTATCCTTATTAGATGATCAATTTAAACTATAAATAACCATGTAGTTAACAATCCTATTATGACACCATTGGAATCTTAATGTTATTAGAATACAATTGAACTATGTTAAAAATTTCATTTATCAAACCATGAAGGATGTATTAGAAACAAAAAAAAAATAATAATAACAATGCAAATAAAAATAGCACTCTTCAGAAAATTTGAGAGAGAAAAATGCTCTCTGGATTTTGTATGGGATAAAAAAATCCCATACAAAACCTTACCACAGACATTAAAATAGAATTTCTATCTGCCACCTTTCTATGTTAAAATCATATAATATATCATTCAAATTTAGCACCATACCTTATTTACTCCATCCTTGAAAAATGGCGCATGGGAAGAAGCTAGTCTTTAGAAGTGGTTGAGCTTTCACTTTGGCCAATTAAGAGGCACCTTGAAAGTCTACTCATCATGGGCGCATGGCAGGGAGTACTTTCTCTAACATAAATGTTTGACAGCAATTTCAATATTGCTAGCTTCTATACTAGGAAGTGGCGCATGTTTTGGATGAGTGAAGGTTTGAATATTTAGTCTTTGGACATGGGCTCAAGACACTTTATGAGGTGTCATAGATCTTGCAGCCTTTTCTTTAAATTCCCCTTGCCTTGCATAGATTTTGATTGACCTTTCCCTTCCCTTTTGCTGGCGCATGATGGCTTTTTGTCCTTTTTCATGACAAGTGGAAAGTCAAGCTAGTTAGTAGGGTGGATTAGTGGGTAAGCTAGCTAGTAGAGTAGGATAGTTAGTAGATTTTAGTTGTTATTAAGTTAGATTAGAAAGTTGTTTAATAAGATAACTGGATATTATGTCTTGTCTTTAGATACTAGTTACTTTTTTTTATTTATTTAATTTTGAATGTTTTTATTAAGTTATGTTAATTAGAGCTTTAAGGTCTTGTCTAGAATTGAATTAAAATTGAATGATATATTCTTTTGTATGATAATTTCATTTGATGATATATTTAGAATTGTATTAAAATTTATATTTTGAATTTTAAAAGTGTAGTTTTATTAATGGATAAATAGTAATTTAATCTTGTTAAAATAAGATAGTTTATTGATAGTGTTATTAAGTTTAGATGATCATAATGTTGTCTATGTATTTTTTTTTAGATATTTAGTCATGTTCTAAATTCATAGTTTATACAAAATTTATTAATAAACTATGGTATATTAATTCGTTAATATTGTATTAATTAATTAATATATCATAATTATTAATTGATAATATTGTATTATAAGCTTCGATTACAATAATCACTAGCTAATGATAACTTTAAAATTGTTGATGGATTAATATGTGCATGGACTTTCATGGCATGTTCTCATTATCAATTGAATTTGAATTAATACTTTCGAGAAAACGGATGTCAATGATATCGTCAGTTTAAACTTTTATCCTATATAATCTCTTGACGATAATTTTACCACCTCATTCAGTACTGGCCTCGTTATGAACATGTTGGGGTATGGACAACCTTATTATAGGATAACATTAACATTAGACATTCTAGCCCTCTTAAATTACCTATAAGTTTTATAGATCGATGATTCTTCGATATTGATCGAGAAGGTGGTCAACGATCTCTTTCAATTATATTGATATCATCTAGCATCCTATGGATATTAAAACAACTTGTAGAGGTTATGACCTCCTGTCTCTTTGAGACTTTGACATTACTACTCTTTCCCGCAACATTAACGTGAAACTTTTAACCTTTTAAAAAAAATTTGTTGGTTGTGTTTTGACCCAAACTTTTGGGCATCACAAAATTTTCATTAACATTCCTAACTATAAGGCCTTCTAGGTTAGGACTAATTACAATCAATTACAAAGTAATTATACAACCTCCTAGGTAGTCTAGCATTGACATAGATCAACAATTGATGTAACCTCTAAGGAAGATCTAAACTTGGGCTCACAAGCCTCAAGGAAATCTCCTTGTCTCCAAGCAAACAACCCCTAGCTCTACTATCACAAACTATCAGAAATCAATCTGATCTGCAAGATCTCATAGGATCCAAAGGCTCTCATATTTATATACTTTTAATCTACTTCTATCTAAAACTCAATACCTCTAAACATCTACCTAAATACTCCTTAAATACTAATCTTCAGCCACAAGTCAGTTGGAACAAACAATTAACTCCTAAGCCAAGTCGGCTTCTACTATAAATAAATATTAAATACAACAACAATTAGCTCACAAACAACCCTATAATTATTTAATTCTACATGTCATCCTCTAGATCTACCTAGGAGAATGTAACATCAAGTACCAACATTAAATACATCAAGTCAGCCCAACAAATCTTCAAGAACTCCTATCGATAAGCTAGAACTATCAAGAATCATAAAAATAATGGAGCATGCTAGGAATCACCTAGAAAGTACATCGACCAAGCACCACAATAATCATTGAGCACAAGTGCCACCGAGTGCTAGAGTTTACCAAGTTCCTTCAGCAACTGAGTTTCCTTCTTCAATCAAGACCATCAGTTAAAGCTAGAACTCAGTAACATAGGGCCAAAATAACACACCACCATCTAGATTCACCAAGGACCCAAGAATTCCCTTACATCAGACACCCCATGTTTGAAAATATGTTCTCAGAGGCTGGAAGAACATCTTCCATGATTCAGCTCATAAAGCCTGAACTTGTTCTTCACATACAAGTCCTCCAACTCTTCACTTTTCAAACTCTTCCACATTATCTTTCTTTGTCTCTTCAATTCCTTCCTTGATAACATATAGGTCTATTCTCCATACTGATCATCAATTCCCTTATGATCAGACAACTCAACTTGGCTACCAATACTCAGGCTTCTCCTACTGAGTGTTGTATCCAGCAAAGGCATTAGGGAAAACTTCTTGTCATCCTTCTCAATAGTAAACACATTCTTCCCACAATCATACATAGCTCTATAATCATACTTCCAAGGTCTAGCAAGCAATATATGACAACTATTCATCTCCACAATATCACACAACACAAGATCCATATATTGGCCAATCTGAATATTAACAAAGAAATGTTCCCTCACTTCCAAACCATGAATATCTTGTAAGAAGCCAATCCTATAAGGATAAGGATGTTTCATTCTTTTCAAATGAAGTTTCTGAACCATGTCCTCATCAACAAGGTTATTAGTATTACCACTATCAACAATAACATCAAAAATTTTACCTCCTAACTTACACTGAGTTCTCAACAAGTTACTCCTATGAGAAGGATCCACCTTTGTACTAAGAAATGTTGTTTGAACTAACAAGTTCTCAGATTCAGGTTCATTTTGAATGTTCTCATTTACCACAACATTCCTACGGTCACCAAAATTCCTATGTGTACACTCAAAATATCAGTGTCCTTCTTCCCCATAATTATAACAAGTACCCTTAAAGATAACCCTACCTATCTTTTTCTTTGGTTCCACAGGTTTAAGTTCATCTTCTATAGTTAGTTTATCCTTCACCGAGTGATCAATGTTTTCCTTCCCTCAGGGAATACTATGTTATTTCCTTTTAAACTTATCTTCTTCCTTCAGAGGATACTAATAATTATCCTCAATAGAATCAATCTTTAGCATACTAATCTCCTCCTAAATATTGAATCTCAAACCATTGACATACCAAGCTACCTTTTCTTTACCAAGTTCTCTGTGTCCATACCAAATAGTCAAATTATAGAAGTCCTCGGTATAGTCTTGCATAGTAAAATCTATTTGCTTCATATTTTTCAACTTCGTAAATAAGTCAAGCTTATAGTCAACATTTATGAACTTAGCTTTCAATTTAGTCACCATCAACCTCCACTGATTGATCTTCATTTCACCTTAATCCTCTCTATCTCTTTGTAATTCCTTCCACCAAAGAGTTGCATGTCCTTTCAACTTTGTCTATACAAACCTCACCTAAAGAGGATCTTAAATTTCTTCAGGCTCAAAGAAGTCTTCTATTTCACCAATCCAAGCAATCAAGTTCTCAAGTTTCAAAGTACCAAAGAAGTTAGAAACTTCCATTCGGTAATCTTTACTTAACTAAGCTCCAGATCTCTACAATCTACCAGTTCTATCTTCACTAGATCTATCCCTTTGATCAGCTCTATCATCTCCACTAGATCTAGTAGCCTAAAAATCTTCAGTATCCTCCTCATAACCATCATCAATACCAAGATTCCTTGGCATACTAGAAAAAACCCTCATGATCTCAATGATCATGTGATTTTTCATTAGTTCCATCTCTGATCTAAAATCAGATTTAACCTTCTTTGTAATCCTAGATTCTATAGTATCACAGAGATTCACAAACACCCTAGGGTCCAATCTTCTCGAAGGCATCCTTAAAGATAATAAAACCATCTAAAACAAAACCCTAGATCAACCACCTTATGACAATCTCCAAGTTGTATGGAAGTCAGATTAGCCTACCACCCTGCATGAACAACTAGGCCACAATTTCATAAGTTCAAAAGCACAAGTTTGCAACTCAAATCACATGATCAACTAACAAGATTAGCCTCACATAAGATCAACTTCTCTCTAATACCACTTGATGTTGTTCAAGTAAGGAGGATCCAATTAAGGAAAGTCCAAATAGGTAGCTAAACACTCACAACAAAATAACACAACAAGATATTCTTCAAATCAAATTTTCATTAACATGCCTGGCTGTAAGGTCTTCTGAGTTAGGGCTAATTACGATGGATTATGTAACCTCCTAGCTATTCTAGCTTTGACACATATCAACAACTGATGGAAACCCTAATGTATATCTAAACTTGAGCTCGCAAGCCTCCAAGAAATCTCCTTGTCTCCAAGAAAACAACCACTAGCTCTGGTATCACAAACTATCAAAAATCAATCCAATCTGCAAGATTTCACTACATCCAAATGCTATCAGATCTAAAGACTTCCAATCTGCTTCTATCTAAAACTCACTACCTCTAAACATCTACCTAAACACTTCTTAAATACTAATCTTCATCCATAAGTTAGCTAGAAGAAATAATTAACTCCTAAGCCAAGTTAGCTTCTACTATAAACAAATATTAAATGGAACAATAGTCGGCTCACAAAGAGCCTTACAATTATTTAATTCTCCATGTTGGCCTCTAGATATACCTAGGAGAATGTAACATCAGATACCAACATTAAATATATCAAGTCGGCCCAATAAATCTTCAAGAAATCCTATCGGTAAGCCAGAACTATAGAGCATCAGAAAAACAACTAAACATGCTAGGCATCACTGAGCAAGTATGTCAATGAAGCACCACAAGCATCACTGAGCACAAGTTCCACTGAGCACCAGAGTTTACCAAGTTCCTTTAGCAACTGAGCTTCCTTCTTCAACTAAGACCATCGATTAAAGCTGCAACCAAGTAACACAGGTTTGAAATAACACACCACCATGTAGATTCACCAAGGACCCAAGAATGCCCCTACATCATAGAGTAGTCACCTTATATCTTTTTATAGGTCACACTATTACTTCTACTTTGAGTGTTACAAAGAAAGGTCAATGTTTAGGAATAGATGTTGTAGTTGAGTAGGAAGAACATCAAATGGTTGCTGTAGACTCTAAAACAACACTATGGCATAATAGACTCTGGTGCATGAGTGAAAAATGGTATGAAATTACTTCATTCAAAGAAAGTTTTACAAGGTCTAAAATATGTCAATATAGAGTTATGTGAAAAATGTGTGTATGGAAAGAAAAAGAGTGTTAGATTTATAAAGAGTGGGAAGGAAAGGAAAAATGAGAAATTAGAGCTTGTACATACAAATTTATGCGGTCTAGTTAAGGTATCTTCCTCTTGAGTGTCATTTTTACATGAAGACAATGGCTAGGAATTTACATGAGCAAATTCCCCTCTTGGAAGATTGATGGAATTAATCTCAAGATTCCTTCTGGCTAGGTCTCAACTGCTTGGATAGCTCAACATAAGACAAATATGAATCTATTAACAAGGAGGCCTTTTTTGGTTCTTCTCTCAAGGAAAACTATAAAACAAACTTTAGGATTCCACAATATCACTTTTTGGATTTTTAGATTTACAAATAAAAGCAATATTAATCTAATTAATCTAGTTAAAATGATTTGCAAGGAGGGTAATAAGTATTAGAAAGAAAAGATCCCCAAGATAACTAAGAGGGGGTGGTGAATCAGTTATCTAATAATTATACCATTTGTCAACTTAAATATCAACTTCAACAACTTTAAACCATATAATCAATGTAGTAACCAACAATAGAAAGATAATCATACACAATGACACAATAACACAAAATATGTTAACTAGGGAACCTCTTGATCAAAGAGTAAACCTCGGAGGGAATGATGCCCAAAAAATGATGTACTAATATAAAAATTCCTTGTGAAAGGATCGACCCTGTTAGGAGTCTTATGAGATTCATTTAGTACATATGAATCTCTGTTAGGAGATTTTGAATCCCTGTTAAAAGATTCTAACCCTGTTAGGAGTTATGGAAGACAGAAGGACCCACTGCCCAAACAGCTTCAAGGCAAGATCTCTGAACTCACTATCCAATAGATCTTAGGATTATTCAATAGAATAATATGAAATATTTTACTTCCTTCACACTATGCCAAAACTACACTCTCTTCTACACAAGATCACAAATTTAGATCTCTGTACTTTGCAAGTCTTCCTTCACAACTGAATTAGCTCTATACTTCACCTCATGCATATATTCGCATCTCAACTTTCACAATTTCATATTTGAACTATTACAATCCCATACTAAAACAAGGAAAATATTCCTTCCTTTATACCACACTCAAATAATTACAAATGAGTCAGCATCCAAATACAAAGTAATAATTTCAACAGGCTACATCAAAATTACATAAAATTGTCAGCTTCCAGATATAATAACTTTCCAATCGTGTGACCTCAAAGTTTGTGCTATGAACCATGTCACCACTAATGAGTCTCAAACTTCTCTTTAACTGCATAGAATCAGATTCCATCCTGATTAGGAGATATCCTCTGATTTCCAAAAACCGCTACTCAGGAACACTGCCAGAATACTACTTCTGCCAAAATGCTTATAACTTTCATGAAAATGTCACTATATTGACACTAAACTCTAGAATGTCACTATATTGACATCAATGACAATCATAGTCATGAATGCAACAACCAATACTATAGAATGACTACCAAAGGCTTCAACATTCATTCCTAACAATCTCCCCCATTAGCATTGATGGCAACATAGATGAAAAACATCCAATGTTCCAAAAGTCCAATCACTGCTGCTCAACTGCTCTGTTGCTCTTCATCAATCAAATCTTGCTTTGTTTTCCTATTCAATCTTCTCTCAATGTTCTCTCTCTCAATGTTTTTCATGATTTTCTCCCCCACTGACATCAATGATAGAAATTTCATCACTATGTCAACAAAAACTCAATGTCAAAAGATACTGTTTAGAAAATACATTCACAAGATTCCTCATGACTCAGCTCAAATACACATACTCCCCCATAGAAGAAGTACCAACATCCAATCTAGAAAATAGATAGGGCCATATTCCACTAGAATGATGATACCAATTGCATCATTATTCAAAAGTAGGCTAGGGCATAACCCCAAGAATACCTCTTAGATACTCAAATGTATCCTTAGGTAAAGGCTTTGTAAATATATCTGCTATCTACTCCTTTGTTCTTATGTACTCCAGTCGGACTTCTTTCTTAGAAACTTTCTCTCTTACAACATGATACTTGATCTCTATATGCTTAGTAATAGAATGTAATACAAGATTCTTAGACATACTAATTGTACTGGTGTTATCACAATGTATAACAATAGGCTCATAAAAATTAATTCAAATATCCTTCAACATTTGCTTCATCCAAATTATCTGGTTACAATTGTTTGCTACTACTACATACTCTACTTCTACTATACTCTATGAGATACAATTCTACTTTTCTCTCAACCAAGAAACCAATCTTCCTCCAAGAAAGAAGGCTCCACCATTGGTGCTTTTCTTATCATCAACACTGCCTCCCCAATCAGCATCAGTATATGCACCTAGGATAAAATCATCAAAAGTTTCATACCACAATCCATAGTCCATTGTGCCTCTAAGATATGTCAATATCCTCTTTACTACTGCATAATGTGACTCTCTAGGTTCAACTTGAAATCTTTCTACCATTCCAACTAAATATTGTATATCTGGTCTAGTGTGTGTCAAGTACTACAATCCACCAATCATGGATCTGTATTTCTTCTGCTCAACCATTGGTGTTTCATCTTTACTAGATAATTTATGTCATGTAACCATAGGTGTTCCAACTGGTTTACAATTCTCCATACCAAATCTTTTCAACAAATCATTCAAGTACTTTGTCTGACTTACAAAGACACCATCTTTGTTTTATGTTATCTATAATCCCAAAAAGTATTTCATTTCTCCAATCATACTCATTTCAAATTCTATCTTCATTTCATCAGCAAATTTGTCACTAGCTTCATCTTCTCCTCCAAAAATAATGTCATCAACAAAAATAACTATAACTAACAATCCATTCTCAATTTCTTTTGTGTACAAGTTACTATCAACTGTTCCTTTTGTAAATCCCAATTTTATTAAATACTTATCCAATCTAGCATACCAAGTTCTAGGTGCTTGCTTTAGTCCATACAGTGCTTTCTTTAGTTTACATACCATATCTCCTTCTTGAGTCAAAGGAAAACCTTCAGGCTGCTCAATGTAGACTTCTTCTTATAATTCACCATTTAGAAATGTTGACTTCACATCCATCTAATACACTTTGAATTTCTTAAATGTTGCATAAGCCAAAAATATTCTTACTGCTTCAAGTCTTGCCACAGGGGCAAAAGTCTCTTCATAGTCAATTCCTTCTTGCTGTGAGTATCCCTTACATACCAATCTTGCTTTGTTTCTAATAACTTCTCCTTGTTCATTCATTTTGTTTCTGAATACCCATTTAGTTCCAATCACATTTTTGTCTTTAGGTCTAGGGACCAATTCCCATGTCTTGTTTTTTTCAATCTAATCCAATTCTTCTTTCATAGCTTTAATCCAATGTTCATCTTCACAAGCTTCATTAGTAGACTTAGGTTCAATTTGAGAAATCAAACATAAATGTACCTTCTTTCTAGTCATAACTCCTTTGTCCAAACTTCCAATTACTTGTTCAATAGGATGATGTCTTGATATATACCTGTTAGGTGTCATAGTCATAGGTCTTTCTTCAACTATAGATTCTTCTCTAGATTCTTCTTTGTTTTCTTCAACATGACTTTCATTCAACAATTCACTGTCAGTCTCAAAAAATTGTTTAGTAGTTTCAATGTTAGGCTGAGGGTTAGTTCCTTCATCAGATTCATAATCAAACATTCTTTCCTAAATTTTAAACTTCTCATCAACTTTTACATTTGCACTTTCAACAATAGTCTTAGTTCTCTTATTGTAACATCTATATGCTTTTCTTTTCAAAGAATATCCAAGAAAAATTCCTTCATCACTTCTAGGGTCAAACTTTCCTATATCATCATCTCTCTTAATATAACATTTGCTTCCAAAAATTCTAAAATACTTAACTGAGGGTGTATGTCCAAACCATAATTCATAAGGTGTCTTATCTATGTCTGCTTTGATTTGTACTCTATTCATTGTATATATTGTTGTATTCACTGCTTCTCTCCAAAATGTCTTCACCAAATCACCCTCAAACAACATAGCTCTAGTTGCTTCAGTCACTAATTTGTTCCTTCTTTTTGCAATACCATTTTGTTTAGGTGTTCTAGGAGCTGAAAACTGTCTCTTAATTCCATTCACCTCACAAAAAGTGTTAAACTCTTTAGATGTAAATTCTCCACCTCTATCAAATCTCAAACATTTAATCCTCATTCTTGATTCATTCTCAACTTTATTCTTCATGACATTAAACTTATCAAATGCTATGGATTTTTCTTTAAAAAATGCAATCCACATCATTCTTGTAAAATCATCAACAAGAATCATAAAATACCTTTCTCCATAGAATCCTCTAGTCCTTGTAGGATCTCTCAAGTCTGTATGAACAATCTTCAACTTTTCTATAGATGTAAACTTCTTGCTAGGAAATGAATTCCTTTTCTACTTAGCCATCACACATTCCTTGCAAATCATGTTAGTAGGCTTCATAATCTTAGGTAAATCTCTTACTACAAGTGTAGAACTTACTTTCACAATATTATCAAAGTTTATATGATAGAACCTTCTATGCCATAACCAACTATCATCAATCTTAGTCATCAAACATGTCATCTCAATAGGGTTCAACTGAAATAAATTACCTCTAGTTCTAGATCCTATTCCAATCAAATTTCCATCTTTATCCTTAATCACACTAGTTTTCTTAGTAAACAAAACTTGATATCCCTTATCAAATAATTTTCCAACACTTAATAAATTATGTTTCAATCCATCCACAAAGTAAACTTCATCAGTATTAGTCTTTCCATCAAGAGTAATAGATCCTATACCTTTAATCAAACAAGGTGCATTATTACCAAATCTAACAACTCCTCCATCATAATTGTTAAACTTTATGAACTTTCCTTTATCACTAGTCATATCATGTGAACAACCACTATCTATAATCTAATTAGATTTATTTTCAACTTGGGAAACTAAGGCTGTCTCTTCCTTAACATCAGATTTAGAATTTTCTTCCTTAATTGCTACAAATCCTATGTCATCAAAGTTATCATTATCACTATCACTCAAATGTCTTTCAATTCTTGCTTCAATATCTTCATCATTTGCATAATAACATTCTTTAGGTCTTCTAGGCTTAAAATTGTTTCTATACTTCTTAATTCTCTTAGGACACTTAGATGCAAAATGACCGTATTCTTGACATGTCCAACATTTAAAGATTTTCTTACCATCTGGTTCTCTTTTCACAAGCAAGGAAATACCTTCTTCAATCTTCTTATCTTCATCAAATTTGGATTTGCTACTACTGGCATAATCTCCATTCACACTTGTACTTCTAGAAAAAGTAGGTCTGATGCTAAGAATACTGAATGTTGTCTCCATTCTAGGTAGTTCTCCTGATAATCTCAAATTTATCTCTACTACCTCCAATCTTCCAAGAAGAGTCTCTCTTGAAAAATTTGGTGTACAAAGTATCACTTGTTCAGTCATTTGTGTAGTCTACCTGAATACCGGTGTTAATGTTCTCAAAATATTCCATATTAATTCATTCTCTATTTTTTCAACTCCACAAGACTTTATTCCTACAACAATTTATGACATCCTACCAATATAGCTTCTAACAGATTCATCTTCCATCGTTCTTATGTCTTCAAATGCACAAATCCAATTATGTAACCTAGCTTTCTTTGCATGTTCATCACCTTCAAAAGTTGAATGTAAAGCTTTCCAAATATCATAAGATTTAGTTAAAATTTTTACTTAACTATATTCATTCTCTAGAAGTGCTAATAAAAGTGCTTCTCTTGCAAGTATGTTACACATGAATAGATCTACCTCATCTTTGGAACTTGATTCAAGACTGTCTTCTTCAATTATAGTTCTCTCATTTTTTGTAATCAACCAATAACCTGGTCCTAAACACAAGAGATGTGTCTTCATCATTTCTTTCCAGTTGTCAAAATTCACTCCATCAAACTTAGGGCTTTCTTTCCTGAAATTCACCATAGATCTCCTTAAGCTATTAAACTTCTCTTTCAAGGACCTGCTGCTATTATACCAATTGTTAGAAAGCAAAGATCCCCAAGATAACTAAGAGGGGGGGGGGGTGAATTATTTATCTGATAATTAAACCATTTGTCAACTTCAATATCAACTTCAACAGCTTTAAACCATATAATCAATGCAGTAACCAACCATAGATAGATAATCATACACAATGACACAACAACATAAGATATGTTAACTAGGGAACCTCTTGATCAAAGAGTAAACCCCGGTGGGAATGATGCCCACAAAATGATGTACTAATATGAAAATTCCTTTTGAAAGGATGGACCCTATTAGGAGTCTTATGATATACATTCAATACATATGAATCTCTGTTAGGAGATTTTGAATCCCTGTTAAAAGATTGTAACCCTGTTAGGAGTTATGGAAGACAGAAGGACCCACTGGCCAAATGGCTTCAAGGCAAGATCTCTGAACTCACTGTCCAATAGATCTTAGGATCATTCAACAAAATAATATGAAATATGTTACCTCCTTCACACTGTGCCAAAACTACACTCTCTGCTACACAAGATCACAAATCCAAATCTCTATACTTCACAAGTCTTCCTTCACCACTGAATTAGCTCTATACTTCACCTCATGCATATATTTGCATCTCAACTTTCACAATTTCATATCACAACTATTACAATCCCATCCTACAATAAGGAAAAAATTTCTTCCTTTATACCACACTCAAATAATTTCAAATGAGTCGGCATCGAAATACAAACTAATAATTTCAACACGCTACATCAAAATTACCTAAAACTATCAGCTTCCAGATACAATAACTTTCCAATCGTGTGACCTCAAAGTTTGTGCTATGAACCACATCACCACCAATGATTTTCAAACTTCCCTTTAACTGTGTAGAATTAGATTCCATCCCGGTTAGGAGATATGCTCTGATTTCCAAAAACCGCTACTCAAGAACACTGCCAGAATACTGCTTCCACCAAAATGCTTATAACTTTCATGAATGAATGAATTTCTCTTTTCACTTTTAACCATAGCTTAATAACACACCAAAGAATATACCATGAAATGCACATAACTCAATCTGCAATATAACACGTTTTGCAAAACAAAATTATGCCTACTTCTATGCTAAACTCTAGAATATCACTGTGTTGACATCAATGACAATCATAGTCATGAATGCAACAACCACTACTATAGAATGATTGCTGAAGGCTTCAACATTCATTCCTAAAAATAAGTAGTAGGGTAAAAAGAAATTAAATGAAATTATCAAAAAGAAAACCTAATGGACATAAACTAGCATCACATAACTATGCAAATTAAATAACCAAGAAGCTGAAGAAACCCACAAAATAGAGATCAAATCATATCACAATCTTTAACTATATGGATGCAATCATCAATGAAATGAAACAAACACAGACATATGATAAGACAAAACTCATCAGATCACGAAGCCACCATAGATGTGCACACACGTGAGATAGGTTAATCTTCAAGCACTAAAGAATAATCTTCTCATAAATTTTTCACAACATAGCAACATAATACAAGCAAACACCAAACTAAGAATTATGGGTTTAAAATCATCAAACAATCAATTGGCTCTTTGAAATAAAGAATGAGAAAAACACATATTCAAAAATTTCACATAGATATCAAAAATATCACACCATGGATGAAGCACCAATTGTATGTATTTTATTAATGATCAAATCAACCCTTATTACATCATTTTATTACAATTTATAGATCCATGGTCTTATTTTCACAGCTAGTGTTTGCCTACCTCTAAAACTTGAAAATAACACTAAACTAGATATTACATTAATGAAAATACCTCTAAAACTTAGCTAAAGTACCCTAGCATGGAATTAAACCTCATGCATTACAAATATTTGAGCGAATCATGCATTAAACATCTCAAAAATGGAGTTGGAACTCATGCATGCTCTTTATAATCTTCATGATTCTACCCTTGATCCTTGGCTATGGCTTCTCCACATGGACTCAACTAGAAGAGATCCTAAAATCATGAAAAAATGACCCCCATAAAGAATCCTAGTTGACTGAAAAATCAATTGGGAGACAACTGGAGTTAAACGGCAGACCTGAGAAAAAATAGTCAAATCCCGATAGTTAGTCCAAAAAAATTGAGTTCCAAAAATGACTAACTCACAAGTCCTTCATTCCCAATTTCAGACTTCAAACTTTTGAAGGCCAAAATTTCTCTAGGTCTGAAAGGCCAAAAAATAGGCTCTACAAAATTGGCTAAGTATAAAAAGCTTCCTTTCTCCATACAAAATTTGGCTATCTCTGAACTGGCTGCTCACTGACTGGGGGGCACTTCTAGATGCACCTTTCAGAACCTCTCCACAATCTCTAGTACTTCTTCAAAATCAGACATCTTGACCCCCTCAAGAATTTCTAGTTTTCAGTCTCAAAAGGTAACCAATTCTTTTGTAAAAGTGTTTATTTCTTCTTCCCAAGACAACATTTTATGGATCTCTTCCTTCTGATAGAACATATGTTGAAGGTCCTCCTTTGTCTTAACTCCTTGGAATATAGCCAAGTACTGATTGAAAATGGCATTTACTGAGTGCATGGATTTTTCATCCTCCTTGTCATATAGATCCAAGTCCAGGCCCTCAAAGAACTTATGCAATTCCTTCACAAAAAGCATGATGTTGTCCCTTTTCTTGTCTATCCTTTTGAGAAATTTTTCAAAGATAGCCAATGCCGCTGTCATATCCTAGATCCACTAATCAAAATTGTCTAGCTCTGATCCTTCATAGACCTTTACCAACACTTGGAAGTGTTGCTTCCTTATTATTGTTTTCTCATCAAGCACCTTTTTCCAGTTCAAATTATTTTCCTCTATGTCATCTTCTTTGCTCATGATCTCTACCAAGGAGGTGATTCCTACCAGAATGCCTCTAAGAGGCCTCAAAATATTCTTGATGGATAGCTTCACAAATAGCTCAAAATCCTCATTCTAGTCTGCACAAGCCTATATAAAAGAATTTGGAACATCTATATTTATCTCACCCCTCTTCTCCAAAATGGCCTGTAATGAAGCCTCAAGATTACTAGGGTTAATGGGACCCACTATCTTCAGAATAAATCTTTTCATGGCTTCATTTTTCTCCATTAGAGCCTTTATTTTGTCGTTATCTTTATTCATGAATCTAAGGGCATATTTCAAACTGAGGGTAGCCAAGGCTTTTCTCCCCTCTCTAGTTGGCTCTCCAAAATCTACCTTCTCCAACATGTAGTCATTAGTAGTGATCTTAGTTGTGGTTGTGTCACATACAAGTACAACCAGCTACCATCTACCTACTTGATCTTGTGTCACATATGATAGTGTTGTCTATTGGGTAATAGATGTCGTTTGATGGAATGCTTGCCCTAATGCTACCATGTCAGTTTCATCATCGGTGTAAACCCTAGTCCTTATCTGTATCTCTTTTGTGAACTAGGTGGGCTTGGAGAAAGAATTCAATGGTTCATATGGATCTACCAGAGTGGAATAATTCATGGGATATTCTATCCCCATTTCCTCATGACTCTCATCTCCTTTATTTGTGTCTTATTCATCCATTATGTTCAACTCACCCTCCTCAGTTTCTCACTCTTCATCAGATGTTTTTTATCCTATATTAGTTTGTTGTTCCTTAGCCACATGTTTCTCCTCTTCTATTTGAGGCTCTTCCTCAGCCTGTGATTCTCCTTGATCAGCTGGCTCCTCATATCATGTTTCTTCTTCTTCCATGTTCTCCTCACCAGTAGCCTCTATCTCTTTCTCAGGCTCTTGTGAGCTTTGTGGCACTCATTAATCTTGGACAAGTGGTGGAGTGGGGGAAACAAAGGGAGTGGGTGGAGGTAGAGTTGGCATGGGAACATGAGATAGTAGAGGCTACTAGGGAAATGGTGTGGTTAGGACCAGGGGTGGAAGTGGAGTGGTAGGTGGTGTTTGATGTGTAGGTGGAGGTGGAGTTGGATACATAGGTGGAGGTGGAAATATACATGAAACAAAATGGACTTGTGTAGCCGTGTCTTCCTCAAAAGTGACACCAATAGAAGAGTCCTTATCTAGCTTTGGGGTTTCCTTTTGCACCTGAGCAGTCTCTTCCTCAACCTGCTCTTGTGGTTTTTGCTAGAGTTCCTCTTCCATATCATCAAAAGAACCTATAAAATGAGTAGGGACCTATTGTTCTAACTCCTTGAAACCATGCATCCCCTCAAAGTTGATGATATCAAACTCATCATCACGAAGAGCATCTAGATTTATCAGCTCTTCTTGAGTGTCCCCTTTTGCATCCTCTGGCTCATCATCTATTACTCTCCTCTTCTTTATCAATCATGTAGACCTTGTTCTTCTACTAAGAGTTATTTTATACAATTCATCATCATCATCCTCTAGTAAGGTATCCATTTGTTTAGGTTTTGAGCCTTTTGTTGGGTATATTATTAGGTTTTTGAGGTTTTTGTTCAAAATTCTAGTTTGGTTTCCCTGCAAGTGCCTTTGTTTGGTCTAGGGTTCTAAAATTCATCAAATTAGCCATGATTATGCTTGAAAATCTTCACCTTAGGTCCTTTAGCCCTTGGTAGGTTTAAATTTTCATGAAACCCATGAGTTAGCTCTAATTCTTATGTTTTGTCATTACCTTTTTGGCCACTTCAGTGTCTTGACTATGCACGTGATTATTTCCCTCTAGCTGTTCATTGAATTGCTTAATATTGTTTCATATATCTTTTTCATTTAGTGAACTGGAGAGTGTGTTGAGCCTTTGTCATGTTTTATGTTAAGTCGCTAGTTATTTGAGTCTTGCCGTAGTTATTAAAATCATTAAGTGAATCAGAGAATAAGGGATCTATTTTCTTGTTTCATGGTGGTTTCCTGAGACCTTTCAGTGACTTGGCATGGTGGTTTTCTCCTATTCTTAGAATCAGATGGTCAAGTTCTAAGTTATTCAATGATCTAGTGAGGGTTGTTGATTATCTACAAGATTAACAATAATATTATAATCTCCAGATGTTTCAGTCCTACATGAGACAATTCAATGACTTAGTGATGGTGCTTTAATTTGTGATCCTCTAAGTTTGGCGGCTATGATGTTCTAGCTTAGCAGAATTGATAAAGGTGGTTTTATCTTTTGGTCACCTATTCTTGACATTAGTTAGTAAAGTTCTAATTTTTCTGGTGACTCAGAAAATGAAGTAGTCACTTGTTCTCTTAAAAGGTTGGTTATGATAAAAGGCATTCAACAAATGGGTGAATCAAATGGTCAAGTAAGTTTTAACCTTTACTCGCTTCATCTCATAGTGAAACAGTCAGTGTTTAAAACATTGGGAGATTCAGTGAATGCTTTGTTGGCCAAGTCTCATAATCAAAAGGTGACTATCGTAATGATTCAGTGAATTAATGATATTCATTGATTGATGTCAAGATCAATGGTTGACTCAAAATCTTAGTTTGAAACATGCAGTTAGGAAAGAATTCAGTGACTTAGAGAATAATCTTGTTCACTAATTCTCATAATAAAAATGTGGTTAAGTTTTCCTTTTAGCAAATAAGTGAAGCTTTTGGTCACCAAATCTCAAAATAAATTAGCAGTTAATTGGAGCATATAGAGATTAAGAGATAGCCATTGTCACTATTTCTCCGAATGGTGACTATGCCCAGATGCTTGGGTAATGTTTTCTTTGTTCGCTAGTTTGCTAAATGGAGTTTCAGTTAAGAGTTTGGTTTTGAGAATAAGCGAGGTCTCTAATCACTAATTCTCTGAATATAAGCTAGGGTTAACTTTTCATCATGTTATCACAAGAACCTTCAGTCACTAGATCTCTGAAATGGGCTCAGTTAAAGAAAACAATAAATGAAAGGTTAGAGACCATTGCTATATGGTTAAAGTACACTGTCGAGCTAAAAAAAAAGCAAGTGGCTATCCAATCATTTTTAAAGGAGGTTTTGTTACATAAATAGGGTTTTAAAGCATAAAATTGTAATCATTGTTTTTTTGCCTTATTTTTGAGTTTTTTAAATCTATCTGTCAACATCCTGGCATTAGCTAGCACTAATTTTAAAACTGGTGATATGTGAAATTGAATGCAGAACTAATTAAAGCTAGATTTGCAATGATTTTGACAACTATACGCATTCAATTTTCATCGATAAATAAGCTAAATTCATTGTTTTCTATGTTTGAGATCACTTGATGAGACTTGTGTTTTCTTAAGCATTCACAAAGTGCCAAGCAAATTAAGTTTGCAGAGCTGAGAGAAATTATGCAGAAGAAATGAGTCAACCAAAGCCAAGTGTGACATTGTCCTGCAGTGAAGCTAAAGCCAAAGGTGGTGAAGATAGAGATAAGCTAAATTACTTAGATGAGTTTGTCAAAATGCTGCCTAGTTCCAGCCAGAAGAAGAGAGCTCCTAACAATGTCTTTGAAGATGTTCTAGGTCATTGCAGAGATACTGTCATGCCATCATGCTCAAGTTACACTCTTTTTAGTTATTTTTATGGAAATAGGATTAGTGAAGTACCTATTTGTAATGGTTGAGCTTTGGGTTTAGGGAAACTGGTTGTCCCTGATGTGTTTTTAGATGTGGACTTAATTCTTGGGTTGGCTAGGTTATATGATCTCATCTCAAAAACAATTAGGAAGGAGGATCAGTTATGTTTGGTTACTCTTGACAGGGGTTCTTTCATAAAAGCTTTTGGTTTTTATACATCTTCCTCTACTGAATTGATTTGAGCAAAGAAAGAGAGAAGTATACAAGTCATATAGGATCAGTGAAAGACCAGGTGGTTAGGCATATCCCAAAGCAAGGTAGATATATAGCCCCCCTCTCTACTAGCATGAAGGCCCCTTACCAGTTTAAATCCCTCAATTTCTATATGAAGCAGACATGTTATGGTTTGTGTAGAGTTTTGGGGATAGATGGGGATGAAGAATTTTTGCCCGCTGATCTTTTGATGATGATCTTAGATATCCAAAACCCTCTAGTGAACACTAACTATGATTACATCTAGTATGTAATCGATAGGATGCATGAAGGGTTAATGTCTATCAAAGAAAGCAAGAGGCCCATCAAGTTCTTGCATTACTATATGTTGATGCATTTGATTTTGTCTTTCAACATCAATAGTTTTTATTTGAATATGTTGAAACCAAATTTCACCTTCCAAGACCAGTATAATCTAGTGCAACTATGGTTGAGGCTATGGAATTATACTTCAAATGAGTGTGACTTTTGTGTTTTCTAGAATTTCATTATTTTTTCCATCCTGAGATTGCTAGGCATCAATGTTTCAAGATTACCAATGAAAGTTTTTAAACTCCTTAGACCCATGCAATTGGAGGATAAATGGGAGGGAAACCATAATTGGGGTGATTTCTACTATGGAAAAAATTCTACAATTTTAAGAGTTTACAGTTTCCCCCAACCCCCACATTTGTTAACAAAATTTGTACCACCAAGAGTTGCCTCTTTGGAATTCATTTCGTAGTTGATGTGGATAGACAAAGAACTCTTGGCCCCTCATAGGAAAGGTACTTTCACACCTAGGCAGTTTAGAATTGGTAACTTCCCAATTGGTAAGAGGGATTTCCCATAAATTAGCACCTAGCTAAATCATTTCAAGATGGTATCTAGTGCTTGCAAACATGTGGACCCCGAGGATTTCATTAAGACTGCAAGAATGGCACTAATTCTTGGCATTGGTGTCAATAGGGAGCATGAGGGCCTAGATGAGGAGTATGCGATCAAAAATGTTATGGAGAAGGATGAAGTTACTAAGAGATGGAGCAGCTATTTTGACCTAATAGATTTACAAGCTCAACTAAAAGTGGCCCAAATTCCTTGTGAGGGTTTCTTCCCTGACCTTCCCTACTTAAAAAGGATTGACAAGATGATAGAGATGGATGAAACTCTATCAAATCAATTGGAAGAATAGCTTGAGTAGAAGCAAACAAAGAAAAAGAAGAATTACTCATCCTTTGATTATGAGGAATTCTTTGATGGATCCCAAAAGGGAAATAGCCAACCAAAAGATGGAAATTCACCAATTATTGATCCTATTGAAGACCAGCCAAAGGTAGAAAACCTTCTAGAGCCACCATTAAAGAAACAAAGGCTTGAACAGGGAGTTCCTTCCAAGAAGAAAAAACAAAAAAAAATTATTGATAGAGCATCTACTCTTGTAGCAGGTGACAGGGCATACCATCACCAACTAAGAAAAACAATAATACCCAGCAAGATGGTGGCCACTAATGAGGGAGATGGAGAACAATCCCTATGGTTAGGATAGGATGTCAGAGAGGTGTATCAAGAGGAGTTTTTAAGTGATGACCAATTCATCAAGAGTCATGAATTCAAGAACTTTCTTATCTGGAGAAAAAAACAAGAAGTAGCTAAGGATATGCCCAAAGGAATGGAGCCAAGTGAAGAAAATTTGATGGCATTAGCTTCGTATGATCCTAGCCTTGAGCCTATAATTTTAGAAGAAGCAAGAGAAATGGTTAGATCAAGTGGAATGCTTCTGACTCTAGGATGGGATTTGACCTCTGCATTTATCATTAATCAGATAAGAAAGCAACCACAGGGTAGTTTATCTTATGAGGTTCATATTGGTGATATGATCAGAGGAAATGGCTATGACCCTAAGTCCCAAGCTGTTGCAATGTGGTCTATAGATCCAAAGACTCAAAAGCCATCTCTAGTGAGTATAGAGGATCAAATGGAAGGAAATGAAATCATATGGACTATACAGAACACAACTGATCTTGAGGTCTCCAAAGTAGTGATGCATCTTGATAACCTAAATGAAGCAAAGAAAACTCAGTTGTTTGAAAGGTATTTAAAATTATTTTGAGAGTTCAAACACAGTAGCCAAAGATAGAGATCTAAAGATGATGAAGATCAAGCAATTAGAAGATGAGTTTGTAGAATTGAAGGTTAGGCTTGAAGAAGCCTCAAAGGTAGTTCTTCCCCCTCCTTTGCAAATTGAGGCCCCTCCTCAAACAAATACAAAAGTTCCTCATAAGCCTATAAAGGACTTAGAGAAAATAAGATTTAGTGCATCTTTGGATACTATAGCAAGGATTGTATAGTATAGGCAGGGAAGAATAAAGGAAAGGATGGAGTCACCATTAATGAGTCTATCTACTACACCAGGCCAATGATAAGGTAAATGATTCATTGATCTCTTTGGAGCCACTATACAGTGTATGTTTAGGGAGGAGCATATTTTTTGATAAGCTTGATGGTTTGCAAGAATATAGGCCTGATATCCCTGAGATAGTGTCTAAAGTATTTGAAAATATTGGTTTGGTAAGTGCTATCTCAAAAATTTTCAAAGGAGAGTCTAACCAGATAAAAGCCAAGTTGGCTATGTTTGATAGGAACTATAGTAAGTACTTGCCTTCAATGTATGATGATAATGGAGGTACAATTAGTATAAATGACTTGAAGGCATCAACGAATCATTTGGTAATTAAACAAGATGCTTTCCTTAAAAGTGGCAATGCCTTAGACTTGGAAAGATACAATAATATAATTGATAGTTTATTTAAAGTTGAAAGTGATGGCATACGGTTTGTGGTAGAGGCTAAAAGTATGACTCATTCCATGTAGGACCAATAGATCAAACTAGTACTGGAATTGTAGGCCTATAAATGGCCATATGATGATGATGTGGTAGCGTGGGACAAAATGACAAAGAAGAAAAAGAAGCCAGTTTCCCAGGTGATAGAAGAGGAAGAAGAATAAAGTGTGCATGGCATCTGATCCAGAATTTGAGGGAAAGCATGTTTCAGACAAAGGATGATGTAGGTTAGCTTGTAATGGCAGTCATCATTCCTATAACTACTTATGTAACTGCTCTAAAATTTCTTTAGACAAAGGTGCCACCTATGAAGTTGCTAAGTAGTTGAGAACTACTTTCTGTTGTTGTGATAATTGTCATTATGGTTTGTACTTTTGGTCTTTAGTGCAAGTCATTTTCCTAGCCATCTGAAGCTTATTGCATCCTTTTGAGGATTCCAGGATGGCTAGAAGTATAAGTAGCAAGTTTAGATTGTTTCCAAGAGGTGGTAAATACATTTTGTAAAGAAAAAGTTCTGAATATAGAGCTCTTTTTTTTGTTAAGTCTAGAAAAAATTATACTGAAGCTTTTGAAATACTAATACAAAATACTGGAACTACTTTCCTATCATTTGTTGTCTTCATATGCAGGTGTTTTAATTCTCTTATGCATTTGTAAGGCTTTTTCAATGCATTATTTAATAGGTAAATATAGAGGTTGAGCTTAAGTATCTTTCAAGGAAAGAATAAATTTTAGGGGAGCTCTCTGGGAATTAATTGTCTAGGTATGAATTTGATGACAGATATGGGAATTGAAAGAATGAAATGTTAGGGATTTTGTTTTGGCCTTTAGTATACTTGTTTTAGTATGATTCTGTGAAGGTAGGGTTTGACTCAGATGTCCAATAAATAAGGCACTGGTTTAAACTGTATTTACATTTGCACCACCAAGAAGATACAAATAACTAATTAATTTTACTTTTATTGCATAATCTTTATCTGAATCATCTATGACAAGTTCATGTATGTTTATTGTAATGATTTAAAGAAGCACTTGAAATAGGTTAGCCTGCCTAAGTTTTAAACTCGAAAAGAAGAAGGATGAATGTCCTTATGCCACTGTTCCATATTATTTCATTCATAATTTTCATCATAGTGTCACGTATCAGGATAATTTGGGATGCACTAAGAATTGTGATGTTTTGTTAATTTAATTCTGAAAAGGATAGCATAACAGTGAAGGAGCTAATTCATAATTCAAAGCTCACTTGAGAATAATGAATTGTTATAGGTAAACCTTCCTGAGCTTTGTACTCAAAGTGAAGAAGGCACAAAGCCTTAATACCTTAGTGCTTGAATTTTGTTAGATGCATCTATTGGGATTATAGAGTTATAATTTTAGGATTTTGTGAAATCATCTGCAGATTTGAGTACTAACAAAATTGGTGACTCTGCTAGGGAACTAGCATGAATATACAATAGATCTATGTAATACTATTTATTATGTTTTTTTTAGACTAGCATATGATTTTGACTCCCACTTATTTGCGGGTGGTGACTCTAAAAATATGCATTTACTAGCTAGTGGTATTTGTAAACCCTTGTTATATCTTGTTGTGACATGTCATGAGTCGGCCAAGATTTAGTAGGTCTTTTTTCAAGGATCACCCAGAGAGTAATATGGGTGATGAGCTCCATACCCCTAGTAGAAAATAGTGGTCTGGGAGAAATATCATTACTGCTAACTCCCTAGGACCTTTAAGAGAAAGAGTCCCTACACCACTTCCCCATGAAGTTTCTTCTTCTTATGATGACCTAGAAAATGTTAAGAAAGTCATGCTTATTGTGCATTTTCCCTCTCATGAAGAGGAGATCATAGAAGTAGGTTTCTTCCATACAAGAGAAACCTTAGAGCAACTAGGAGAAACTTTTGCTACAGAAAATAACTCATATGATTCTGAAAAATTGAGAGAGGAAGTGATTGCTCTAAGAAATAAGGAGCATGAACAACTATTGGAAATTTTCAATAGAAGGAAGGTGATGGAACAAAAAAATTATGAATTTCTCATGGAGAGGCAAGATCTAATAAGAAAAACTAAGAAAAATGAAATCCAGGCTAGAGATCTAAGCCAAGATGTTCATGGTTTAGATAAAGAATTGTTTGGTGACATGGGGTTTCTAAGAAATCGGGCTGAAGGTACTAAACCTAACCAAGATGAGTTTGAGGGAACAGGACATGTTCTTAGGCAATTACACCCATCTAAAATTCAGAGGAACAAGGATATTAGAAATGCCACAAAAGAAATCCCTGATAAGGGAAAACAAAAAATGGTTGGTGTGAATATTAATGATCCGAAGAAAATTTTTGTTACTTCTACTGTACTTTCCCAAGCAAAACCTAGATTTAGAAAAGGCCAGAAAATCTAAGGAGGATCTTGCTCTCCAACTTGAGAAATTAGAATTGGAAACTACTGCAGATGAGATGAAAAGAAAGATTGCTTTCTTGCATGCCAATATAAATACATGTGCTAGTAGCTCAGTCCCAATAATTCTAGGAATGATCCCATCCAATTAGCCTTTCAGTTCATTTCCAATTTTTCAAACTTCTCATCCTGGACAAAATGCACCTAGACCAAATTTGAATACAAATCAAGTTCCTCCTATAATTGTTGGTACAATGGGAAATGTACCTAGTCAAAATGTTAGACCAACCCCTCTAGTCCAACCAAATTTGCAAAGGAGACTAGTTCATTTGGATAGGTATAGGCCATTATTTTTTGAAGGTATTCCTGGTTAGCCTAATGCTATCCCTAATGAGATTAGAAAGAAAATCCCATTACTCACTGGAAACAATGTAATTGCTTGTGAAGAAAATTTGAAATTCTTCACAAATAAGATCAATGATTATGAAATTGAGCATGAAGATGTTATAATGAAGCCTTTTTTTTAATCATTGATTGAAGATTCCAAGGATTGGTATAGGGGTCTACCTGAGAATAGTGTTGCATCTTGGGATGAGTTTGTTAGATCTTTCAAGGAATAATATGCAGAACATGTGAATTCAAGTTACATGCTCAATGAGTTTAACAATATTAA
The DNA here is from genome assembly GCA_027943335.1 of Chamaecyparis obtusa. Classification (NCBI taxonomy): domain Eukaryota; kingdom Viridiplantae; phylum Streptophyta; class Pinopsida; order Cupressales; family Cupressaceae; genus Chamaecyparis; species Chamaecyparis obtusa. The sequence goes on along the minus strand of BSBK01010302.1, from coordinate 75,428 downwards.
AAAGAACTAGAATGAAAGTATTTCAAAGTTTAATACCAAGTTTCAAAAGGCTATGTATAAATTGTTCCAAGTATTGAGGCTGGATGATGCATTTTTCCTGACTACTTACTTCAATTCCATGGATGGTAAAATGTCTTATCCCTTGAGAGATAAAAATCCTCATACACTGATGGATGCCTTTAAGTTAGCCATAAATATTGAAAGCAAATGAAAGGCATTTGGCCAAATGTATAAGAGAGATGAAGGTAGATTGTGGAAGGAAACCAGACCACAACCTGCAAGGCCATCCAAAGATGATGATAAAATGGATAAAGGATCTAATATTACCAAAGACTTCCCAACAAAGTTTGAAAAGGGTGGTAGAAATTTTCAAGATGCTAGACTACCTTTTTAGAGGTAGGATAGTAAATAGATGTAAAATGGATTCACCTCTATTCAAATGTAAAGGGGGAAATATGAGATCTATTCTCAAACCCAAATTCCCCAAGAAAGAGATCCGATTTGATCAACCTAGAGGTTAATACACAATCGAATCAATTTAAGGTTAATATGGAAAAGAAAGTAAATCTAATATTTCCCTTTGTTTGGATGGATATTATGTTTAGAATATAGAATAATTGAAATACAAGTACTAACCTCAAATTAGAGTAGATCTAGAAAATGTTGAATTCTGGTGTCTTTGTACACTTTCTGGAAAATCTGAAACCTATAGACTAGAAATGCTGAGACAAAGAAAACCCAAAAATCTTTCCTCAAGATGGCAAAACTCAGGTTTGACCCTCATAAAAGCTCAAATACCACATTCTTTATTTGAAGTTTGATTCGAATTCTATTTGTAGAACTTGGAAGATGGCCAAAAAGGGTATCCAAATGCGCTCTCAGATGTGAAACTTCACACTTGTACCTACAAGAAAATGGAAGTTTTTGTTGAATGGGGTTTTGCCTTGGTCAAACCCCAGTTTAGGAATTAACCTTGAAATTGAATTCAAATATATTGTGCATAAACAAAGTAATTGAAACAAATCACCTCGCTTATGTTGAAGTCCTTGTAGAGGATTTGAATCCTCAAATCCGCAAGTAAGAATGCTTCAATGAATGTAGGATGTCTCTAATCAATGGTATTTGATCTTCAACACCAATCTTGATTTGATCTTTGCATATGAGAAGGCTTGAATGAATGGAGAAGGATGGATCTTCAAGGGGGCTCCAAAGAGATTGAATCCTTCAATAGCTAGCAATGGAACTCCTTGATGGATGAATGCTTGAACACTTGAATGCTTGAAGACTTTATTTCACTTGAGAGCTCTAGATGCTTGATTTCTTGAGTGTGGATGTGATATGAAAACTTGAGATATGATGTGAAAATGAGAGAGGAAGGCCTCCTTTTATAGTGATCTAGGGCACACTCCTCTAGATGGACCACCTTGGAGAATTAAATCCCAATTAGGTCCTCACCTTTAGAAAATATACCTAGATTAAATTCAATTAAAGGATTTACCATCCTAAAACCCAAAATGGCTGACCCAGAGGTGGGAAAATAAATTTTGCGAAAGCCTAAAGCCCAAAAATTAAAGATTTTGAAATTTTGGAGAAAGGGGTCAAAGTCAAGATTGACCTTGACCTAGTCAGGATCGAGCTTGACCTTGACCTAGTCAGGGTCAACCTAAGACATTGACCTTTTTTCTAGGCTGACTCAAAACCAAATCAGGAGGTCCCAAGGATGCCCAGAAACCTAGAATTGATGCCAAATTAGGATAGAATGTCAGGGATAGACATAAAATCCTATGATTACTAAAATGAAGGTCAGGAGGATCTATTTCTAAATCCTACCTAGAAAATAGAGCCATGGAAGAGGGAAATTTAGGAGAATCCTCGAGATTCTAACCTTAATCTCACCTAGAATGAAGAAATCAAGTCCAGGGAAGAAGTAGAAAATGGGGAGAAAAGCCAAATACATGAAAAGACCCAATCAAGGTGCTTAACATGACCCCAAACCACTTTCTCAGAGGGATAAATGCTCTTATCATGGAAGTGCTTCCATTTTAAGATGATACATTAAGCCCCCACTTTAGCAAGAGTATGGACTCGATGCAAACTTTTGGTAAAGGAGATCAGAATAACAAGATAATCTTATCATTATCCAAAGGAAAAAGAGAACCTTAAGCCCCTAGGGACTCAAGTCTTCATCGACTCCTAGATCATAATAAGAGAGACATCTCTAGAGAGAGAAAGAAGGTGTGATTACCTCACCCAATGAGAACTTATGTCACATTGTGAACCACACAAGAAAATGGTGCAACTAGAAAGATGGAATTGAACCACCTAGTGAATGTGGCTACTCACTAGTCAACCCATCAAGGATTTATCCTTAGGAATATTCTATTCCATAAGAATAAAAGAAAAAATTAAAAACAAAAGAGATCCAGTCTTAAGGACACTTTTGACCTTAAGGGATCACAATATATGTGTATTTGAAACTGGAGGGATCAACAGATCCTAAAATATAAATCTGTGCTTTAAGGATTAGTTACTAATCCAAAAAGGGAAAAGAACTATCTTGAACAATATGTGCATATTTGAAAAGTGCATGTGTGCAATAGGTGAGCAGAGCGTATGCCCCCACATTAAATTCATTGGTGACACTTTAACAGGAGCAATGGCTTTAACAAAAACATAAACAACTCCATTGATTACATTTCCACGTCGAGATGCCCCGAGACGAAGACAAATCAAGGGAAATATCATAGAAACATACAGAGAACATGGAAGGGATCTACCTACCATGGGGTTAGTATGATCATAAGATTATATATATATATATATATATATATATATATATATATATATATATATATATATATATATATATATATATATATATATATATATATATATATATATATATATATATATATATATATATATATATATATATATATATATATATATATATATATATATATATATATATATATATATATATATAATCTTATATATATAATATTATTGCAAATGAATTGACATCATTCCCCAAAGAAAGTAGAACTACAATCACAAAGGAGGAAAGATCACATTAGATATACGAAGGAGAATCTTTTCAGACCATGACATGGAGACCAAAAAGAATTAGTGCTACCATATCTCAAATCGAAGAAAATTACACAAGGAAACATTTACGAACAATAGCACAGTTACAACATAACATTGAACAATGCATAGAAGAATAGAGATACATATAGAAGAATTTGAACAATAGTTTTGATTCCTTTATCACCTTGTACAAACTGAGTAATAAGGATCGTATAAAATAATCTAACAAAATTTAGCAATCACATTACGGGAGAAGCACAATACAACAGACAAACACATAACAAAGCTACCATGAAGGACTAGCCGATCAAGTGTGCTGCCTACTCTCCCCATCTCATTGTATATCATTTAGGGAAGGTGGGTAAGTTGTAAGAGGTACTATATCCAACATAGTAGGAATGATAGCCAGTTCCAAAAAAGGATCCTCTTGAGAATCACTATGCTTGACACTAGGTGTAGGAGTCAATTGTGATGAAAGCATATTAGGTAAATCAATGTCAATGTCAATAGTCTCATATTCATCATTAACATTAGCAGTATCATCAAGAGTATCTTCTTCATCCAAATTAATCAGAATAGGATCTAAGATACAAATAGAATCATCATAATCATGCATGTGAACATCATTATTAGTAACAACATCTTCTAACACATTATGTATAGGTTTATCCAAAGAAAGTAGAGATCTTTTAGCTTTAGCATGAGCATGACACTTTTTATGATGTTCATTAGCAGATTGATTCCATTTTCATTTATTTGAAATAGGTTCAGAACTAGGAAGAACAATCATAGGATCCTTCACAGGGTCTTTAGGAAGATTGATAGATTATTAACCATAGAAGAAACAATCACAAGATCTTTGATAGGTTCGGTAGGAGGAACTTGATTAACAAAACTAGAAGCCATAGTTAAAGGAGGTATGGAAGGTGTAGCTAAAAGACCATGATTAAGATCCATAGGAGGTATGCTTAATTGAAGAATCTTACAATGTTTATAAGCTTGATATGATTGAAAAATATTATCAGGGTGAGGAGGACATGAATTAGGTAGTGAAGGCCAAAAGAAATCTAGAGCAGCACAATCTCTAGGCCTAGAATGTTGATATAGACTATGATTAACCATCTTCACTTTTCCATCATGAATGAACTTAAGACACTTATGGATATGTGAAGCAACAACATGCATGGTAGTCAACCAAGGCAAACCTAGCTTTACTTGAAATTGATTAGAAGCAGGAACCACAACGAAGGTAGTGTTCACAATTTTTCCAAAAAGTTCAATTGGTAAAGTAATAGAACCAAATGAGGGATAAAGAAAACCATTACAAGTTTGAATCCACACATCCGATGTATCATAGAAGTCACGCTATAAAATTTTCATAAAAATATTTTCTTCAGTGATAACATTGACTAAGGAGGTAGGATCAACAAGACAACCACGAGTAGGTATCTAAGAAACCCTAGTAGCAATGTAAAGGGGACCATCACGAGCCTTAATAGTCTCAGAGTCATCAAAGGTAATCAAAAGTTCTCGAGGTCTTTTATTCTTAAATTGTTGTTGAGGTTTAGCTTGAGGTTTCACTTTAGGTTTAGGTTTAGGTGAAGGTTGAGTTTGAAGTTGAGGTTGAGGTTGAGGTGGAGATACAGACTTATCAACATGCTCCACTTGATTAACAACATGATTGAGATCATTCATCTTCGAATCATACACAATTTCCATAGAAAATGGTTGAGCAATAGTATTAGTATCATGTGTATGTAAAGGATTCATATAAATTTGAAGTTTCTGATTAGGAGGAGAGATAGATTGATTCCCACTAATATCCAGATTGTCAATAGATAAAACCTTAGAATCAATGAGATCTTGAACCTTATGTTTTAAAGAATAACATGACTTAGTATCATGACCATTCTGATGATGATATTGACAAAAAGCATTTTGATCAAAATATTTAGATGCAATTGTAGTAGGTAAAAGAGGTCAAATAGGAGGTAAAGTAATCATATTGGCAGCTAACAACCTATTCATAATAACATGTAAAGTTTCAGCAAGAGGAGTAAACATACAATTTAATCAAAAAGTAGTGGATGTAGAAGTTTCATTATGAGATGCAACAAAAACTTGATCAGCAACTGCATTCACTTGTTTGTTTATCTTGACATAGTTGTTGAATTTTTGAAACTTGTTTGGATTAGGAGCAGCACCACTCTTATCAACTGGAATAGGAGCCATTGGAGTGTTGCTCTCAAATTGAATCACTTGTAATTGATAATGATGAAGCACTGTACAAAGTTGTTGAAAAGAGGTAGATTCAGTAAGGAGAATCTTATCTCTAATATCCTTTTGCAAATTTGAAATAAACATATGTTGAATATCAATATCAAGAACAAGATAGGAAATCTAAGCATGCAAATGCTTAAATCTACCAATAAATTTAGTCAAATTTTCTTTAGCACTTTGTTTACAATGCATTAAATCAGTCAAAGACACTTGCGGGCCAATATTATTTTCAAATTGTTGAATAAAGGCATTAGCAAGTTGTGGAAAGGAATCAATTGAATGAGGAAAGGAACAATACCATTGTAAGGCCTTGTCATGAAAGGTTCTAGCAAACAGTTTGGCTAAAATCCTATGGTCATGAGCATAATCACTACAAAGGATTTGGAATGTTTTAACATGATGAACAAGATCTCCTTTTCCATTATAATTCTCAAGATGAGGCATATCACCTTGCTGAGGAATAGGAGTATGAATAATATCCTAGGACAAGGGACTTCCCATGTCACATGTAGGAATACTAAACTTATTTTGAGTTAAGGAAGCAAGTTGTTGTTGTAAGGATGATATGATTTGAGCCAAACTGATGATTGTTGAATCATTAGAGGAAATAGGAGGAGTAGCAACATTAGACACACTAGGTAAAGTGTAAGAAGTTTTAGGAATAGAAGATACAACTAGAGGAACACTAGGAACTACAGTTGGAACCAGAGAGGAATAAGTGAAAGCAACATTATGATATGAAGGTTGTGATGTAGGAAGTGACAAAGGAGGAACACTCATAGGAATAGAGGGAACCATCACAGTCACCAAAGAAGGAGTATAGATAGGAATACTAGGTAAAGGATTAGGAGGTTCAACACTAGTGATAAGAGCAGTGAAACCTAAATCTTGAGCCTCTTGAGTTAAAGGTTTAACATTAGAATGTACAAGATGAGTAATACCATGCAATTGGTTAACACCTTGATCACTATCATGGAGAACTTTCTTAAGAGCCTCTATAGCTTGACTAGAATCTTGACTATGGTTTTCTTGAAGAAACCAATTACTCATTTTATCATGTTTAGTGGAAATTTTTTGGACTTGTTCAGGAGGAACTCTTAAAGCATCATCCTCATCATGAGATGAGTGAGAAGAGTTGTGCTCCATAGGAGGACTAGAATCATGAAGAATCTAGTTATTATCGAGGATCCTAAGGAAAGGAGAAGAAGATTCAGGATCAAAGGCACCCATGAGTCTATGACTTCTTCTAACCAAAATGTTATAAGTAGGACTAGTGGTAGTAAAGCTCATAAAGCAATATAATTCAAATGAACTAAACTAAGAACAGATAAAGCATAAATATGAAATCTAATTAGCATGCAAGATCAATCAAAAAGGACAAATCTAATACTAACAAGATAAAAGTAAATATAACACCAAAAAGAAAGAGAGTAAGCTAGTCGGGTTCACCAAAATGAATAGATGTAAAATGGATTCACCTCTATTCAAATGTAAAGGGGGAAATATGAGATCTATTCTCAAACACAAATTCCCCAAGAAAGAGATCGAATTTGATTAACCTAGAGGTTAATACACAATCAAATCAATTTATGGTTAATATGGAAAAGAAAGTAAATCTAATATTTCCCTTTGTATGGATGGATATTATTTTTAAAATATAGAATAATTGAAATACAAGTACTAACCTCAAATTAGGCAGATCTGGAAAATGTTGAATTCTGGTGTCTATGTATACTTTCTGGAAAATCTAAAACCTATCCTAGACTGGAAATGCCAAGATAGAGAAAACCTAGAAATATTTCCTCAAGATGGCTCAGCTCGGGTTTGACACTCAAAAAAGGTCAAATACCACATTCTTTATTTCAAGTCTGATTCGAATTCTCTTCACACATCCTAGAAGATGGCTGAAAAGGGTATCCAAATTCACTCTTAGATCCAAAACTCCCCACCTATACCTATAAGAAAATGGGGGTTTTTGTTGTATGGGGGGTTTGCCTTGGTCAAAACCCAGTTTAGGAATTAACCTTGAAATTGAATTGAAATATATTGTGCATAAACAAAGTAATTGAAAAAAAATCACCTCGCTTATGTTGAAGTCCTTGTAGAGGATTCGTATCCTCAAATCCGTAAGTAAGAATGCTTAAATGAATGTAGGATGTCTCCAATCAATGGTATTTGATCTTCAACACCAGTCTTGATTTGATCTTTGCATATGAGAAGGCTTGAATGAATGGAGAAGGATGGATCTTCAAGGGGGCTCCAAAGAGATTGAATCCTTCAATAGCTAACAATAGAACTCCTTGATGGATGAATGCTTAAACACATGAATGCTTGAAGACTTGCTTTCATTTTAGAGCTCTAGATACTTGATTTCTTGAGTGTGGATGTGATATGAAAACTTGAGATATGATGTGAAAATGAGAGAGGAAGGCCTCCTTTTATAGTGATCTAGGGCACACTCCTCTAGATGGGCCACCTTAGAGAATTAAATCCCAATTAGGTCCTCACCTTTAGAAAATATACCTAGATTAAATTCAATTAAAGGATTTACCATCCTAAAACCTGAAATGGCCGACCCGGAGGTGGGAAAATAAATTTCCCGAAAGCCCGAAGCCTAGAAATTAAAGATTTTGAAATTTTGGAGAAAGAGGTGAAAGTCAAGATTGACCCTGACCTAGTCAGGTTTGAGCTCGACCTTGACCTAGTTAGGGTCGACCTAAGACATTGACCTTTTTCCTAGGTTAACTCAAAACCAAATCAGGAGGTCCTAGGGATGCCCAGAAACCTAGAATTGATGCCAGAATAGGATAGCATGTCAGGTATAGACATAAAATCCTATGATTACTAAAATGAAGGCTAGGAGGATCTATTTCTAAATCCTATCTAGAAAATAGAGCCATGGAAGAGGGAAATTCAAGAGAATCCTCAGGATTCTAACCCTAATCTCACCTAAAATGAAGAAATCAAGTTCAAGAAACAAGTGGAAAATGGGGAGAAAATCAAAATACATGCAAGGACCCAATTGAGGTGCTTAACATGACCCCAAACCACTTACTTGGAGGGCTAAATTCTCTTAACATGGAAGTGCTTCCATTTTAAGATGATATAGATAGACCCCCTAATTTACAGGATATGCCCTATAAGGAAAATTGGAAAGGTGGAAGGCTTGTCCCTGATAATAATAAACCCCATAAGGGAAGAGATACACCAGATCCTTTGAAGAAAAGCACAATATATAATGTGGAAAATACCCCTTGGTGTGTGGCTTGTAATATGCGTCATTCACCTTTCCAATGTGTTGTTGCTCAAGCCTTAGGAGAAGAAGTGAATGACTCATATGCAAGAGATTATGAAGAATTTGAAAAGCCCGTTGTTAACATGTTTACTATTGAAGTGATGGGGGACCTCTTATCTTCATATGATGAAGAGATCTGCTCTAATGTTGATCATAAAAGGAAGATTCTTTTTGACTATGAATAGCAAGTATTTACTCACTCTGATCATGATGAATCTAATAATGACTTGTGTAAAAATAATATGGTTAGGTCAGAAAGAGATGATGTTCAATGGAGAAAGCCTAGTGAAGAAGAAATCAGAACTATGACTATGGCTACTATTACACAAGCAAGATCCTCATATAATTTGAGAAATAGGAAAGTGGATACTGATCAGGGAGTTCCTAGGTCAATATTTGTTAAAGATGATCCTAAGAATAAAAAATCCCATAAGACAAATGTTTTCAAGGCTAAAGATGGAAGTAATAGGAGAGAGGAACCTATTATTGAAAGAAAAAAGAAAGAAGTGACTAATAAGGATAAAGTCAAGAGAAATGGTGGTAGAATAAGCGATATTTTTGATATCTCTCATGATCCCCCTACCTTTGACATGAGACATGCTCTATCTTAAATGAAAGTTTCTATTCCTTTGTTAGAAATGTTGAAAATTAGAGAGCATAAGACAACAACCCTAGCTCTGATAAATGAACAAGGCATGGAGCATGTTATGATAGAAAAAGGACATTAAATGAATGAACTAGATACAACAAAGGATATCTCTAAATTTTGTGTTGGAAGTATTGTGACACAGGAACCATCCTCCATTGATCCTTTCTATGTTACACTAGTTGTTAATAATTTTTTGCTCAAGAATTGTATGATTGATTCTAGTGCTACTGCTACTATCATGCCTTACCAATTGATGAAAGAATTAGGTTTGCAAGTAGATACTTCAAGTGGTAGATGCTATGCCATGGAAAATAGGGTAGTGCCTATTGTAGGAACCCTTGTGACGATAGAGGTGAAGATTTTTGCCTTCCCTGAGGCCACTTACAAGATGGATGTGGTAGTAGTTGATACTAAACCTCATTATGGTATGTTGCTATCAAGAAAATGGGCTGCTACAGTTGGAGGAAAGTTGTAGTTGGATTTGTCATATGCTACTATTCTAGTCAATGGAACATAAGTAAAATTGTATAGGGAACCCTATTCCTTAGTGATGGTGGAATTGGTTGCACCAAAAGAGGTGAACTGTTGTGTTTATATTGACATGGATAATTTCATGGTTGAGGAAATTATACCTCAGATAAAAAATATTGATCCCAGAATAGTAGAATTCATATTGCATCAAAATGGGTTATGGCAGATGTACTTTGATGGAGGTTTCTCTAAAGAAGGATCAGGGGCCAGTGTTTTACTCATTTCCCCATCGGGTACTACTTTTAAATACTCATTCCTATTAACCTTCCAATGTACAAATAATACTATAGAGTATGAGGCTTTAATATTGGGTATAGATGTTGCTATAAAACATGGCATTGAATGCTTGAAAGTCCATGGTGATTCCAAATTAATCATTGCTCAGATCAAGTCTAGGTATGATACAAAAGATGATAGGTTGAAATTATATAAGCATGATGTGTGGGATAGGTTAGAATTATTTGAAGTGTTTAATATCCTATGGTTAGAAAGGTGCAACAATATCATGGCTGATTTCCTTGCAAGTGTTGCTTTAAAGAGCAGTGATGTCACACTAACTGGTGTATCAATGTTAGAGATCAAGAGTAGTCATGCAGTGCCTGATAATGTTTATAATTGGAAAATCTTTGAAGATGACATTGACATTCTCAAATTTCTTTAAAGTCTGGACTAGTGTGATGGACAAAAAATAGATTTCAATGCTACATAGGAAATCATTGATGGTAAGGAATGTGTCATGGGAAATGAAATTGTCCAATTAGCCTTGAATCACATACCTAAGGGGTTAGTAGAATTGGAGGGTATGTTTAAGATAAATGATGGGTATAGGTTTCAAAAATCCAACATTAAAATGGAGGACCTAGAGGAAATAAATTTAGGCTCAGAAACATCCAATCAAATAGTATATATTGGAAAAAGGTGGAGTAAGGAAGTTAGAGGAAATTTGATAAGATTATTAAAAAGATACAAGCATATTTTTGCTTGGTCATATGATGATCTTAAGGCTTATAGAGCAGACCTCTTTCAACATGAATTTCCACTCAAGGAAGATACTAAGCCTTTTAGACAAAAACAAAGACCCATCAATCCCCTGCTATCCACAAAAATGCAGGTTGAATTGACAAAATTGAGAGATGTTGGTATCATTGACCCTATTAGGCACTCCACATGGGTCTCAAATCTTGTGCCAGTGAGAAAAAAGAATGGTGACATAAGACTTTGTGTTGATTTTAGGAATCTGAATGTGGCTTCATTAAAAGATAATTATGGATTGCCAAATATGGAAGCCATGTTGCATAGGGTAACTAGTTGTGAGCTCTTATCAATGATGGATGGTTTCTTAGGTTACAATCAAGTGCTAGTTAAAGAATTAGAGCAATTTAAAATAGCATTTACAACCCCATGGGGAAGATATGTGTATGTGCACATGCCTTTTGGTTTAAAAAATGCTAGAGCAGCTTTTCAAAGGGCAATGGATGTTTCTTTTAAAGAATTGATTGATTTTCTTATGGTTGTGTACTAGGATGGTCTTACTACTTATTCTAAGAAGGCTAAGGACCACTACAATCATTTGGAAAAAGTCATTGTTAAAGCTCTAGAATTTGGTATTTCCTTAAATCTTAAAAAATGTCAATTTACTGTGATAGAAGGGAAGTTGCTTAGACATATAGTATCAAAAAAAGTCAGGATTGACCTTGAAAGAGTAGAGGCAATCAAGAAGGTACCTTCACCCAAGAATTTAAAGGGTGTGCAATATTTTTTAGGATAGATTAATTTTGTTAGGAGATTTATTGCTAACTTTTCAGAAATGGTCAAGCCTATAGTCAAACTCCTAAAGAAAGATGTAAAGTTTGATTGGAAAAGTGAGGTTTAGCAAGATTTTGAGAAAATTAAACAAGAAATCCAAGAGGCCCCTGTCTTAATCTCACCTAATTATTCAAAGCCATTTTCTCTATTCTCCTTTGCCTCTTTTCATACTATTGCAGCTATCCTATTACAAAAGGATCAAGAAGGATTTGAAAATCCCATAGCCTTTTTTAGCAAGTCATTGCAGTCTGCTGAATTGAATTATGAGTTAATGGAAAAGAAGGCATACACACTAGTCAAGGCAGTTAAAGCTTTTAGACCTTATCTTGTTTTTGCCAAGGTTAGGGCATATCTACCTCATGCAACAGTAAAAGATATTTTGGTTCAAAGTGAGGTCACAGGGAAAAGATGCAAGTGGATCAATAGGATTCAAGAGTTTGATCTTGATCTCCACATTACCAAACTGGTGAGAGGTTTAGGACTTGCAAAAATAATGACTGAGGAAAACATGGACCTCATCCAAGTGAATAGTGTTGATGTTAATGAAGATACAATCACTAGCATTGAAATGCAACCATGGTACAAAGATATTGTTTATTTTATCAAACATGCTAAATGTCCACAAGAGTTGAATGATAATCAAAGGAGAAGTTTGAGATTGTAGGCCCAAAGGTATGTAATGATACAAGGTGATTTTTACTACAAAGATACTGATGGAATTCTACTATTTTGTTTGGACAAACATCAATCAGAAAAAGTATTGAAAGATATGCACTCTGGATTGTGTGGAGGGCATCACTCTGCTGGATCTACAACTCATAAGATTTTAAGGGTAGGATAATATTGGCCTATTTTTTTCAAGGATACTCATTCTTTCATCAGAAAGTGTGAGCCATGTCAAAGATTTTCCAAGAAACTAAAATTCTTAGGTGCATTATTGTTAAACCCTATTGTTGCAGAAGCTCCTTTTGCAATGTAGGGTATGGACTGCAATGTAGGGTATGGACTTTATTGGGGAATTTTATGAGAAATCTAGTGGGGGGAATAGTTGGATTTTGGTTGCTACTGATTATTTCACTAAATGTATTGAAGCAATTCCAACTAAAAAAGAAACTAGTGCTATTGTAATTGAGTTTTTAGTGAATAATCTAATCACTAGGTTTGGTATCCATATCAAATTGGTTGTAGATAATGCCATGAGCTTCAGATCACATGAAATCACTAAATTTTGTTTAGAGATGGGATTCATTCTATCTTATTCATCTCCTTACCATCCACAATAAAATAGGTAGGCATAATCTAGTAATAATAGTATCCTAAAAATCTTGAAGAAAACTTTGGAAAATAACAAAAGGAGTTGGCATGTAAAATTGAAACTAGCATTGTGGGTCGATAGGATTGTAGAGAAAAGGGCTATAGGGAAGTCCCCTTTTGAGATGGTATATGGTGTGAAATCAAGATTACCAGTAAACAACTTCTTACCAATATAAAAATTTATGCAGGAAGAGGATATGGAAATCAATGATCAATTACAAGACAAAATGATTCAGTTGGTTGAACTGGATGAAATCAAAATAGAAGGACAAAAGGAAAATATGAAGTTGCAACAAAAGATGAAATATCTTTTTGACAAAAGGGCAGCTTTGAAAAAATTCCAACCTAGTGATATGGTTCTCCAATGGAATGCCAGAGCTGAAGACAAAGGAAAATATAAAAAATTTGAGTCCTTGTGGTTGGGACTTTTCATTATTCATCAAACTCATGGCAAGGATTCATATTTTTTAAGAAATTTGGAAGGTGAAGAGCAAGAATTTCCAGTGCATGGACAATTCCTAAATTTTTTCTTCAATTAATTCTTTCTCTTTTCCATGCACAGTAAGTATGTATATATGTATAGGTGTGTTTGTTTCTATCATGTGTTCTTTTCTTGTTTTAGGTTAGGGCTTTGTGGTCTGCCTCCCAGAGATTCCTAAGTTCTTGCTATGATCTTTTAATCAAGCATCCTCAGGTAGAGCCACCATTGGGTATATTATTAGGTTTCTAAGGTTTTTGTTCAAAATTATGGTTTAGTTTCCCTGGAAGTGCCTTTGTCTAGTCTAGGGTTCTAAAATTCATCAAATCGGCCATGATTATGCTTGAAAACCTTCGCCTTAGGTCCTTTAGCCCTTGGTAGGTTTAAATTTTCATGAAACCCTTGAAATAGCTCTAATTCTTATGTTTTGTCATTACCTTTTTGGCCACTCAAGTGTCTTGACTATGCATGTGATTATTTCCCTCTAGTTGTTCGCTGAATTGCTTAATACTATTTCATATATCTTTTTCATTCAGGGAACTGGTGAGTGTGTTGAGCCTTTATCATTTTTTATGTTAAGTCGCTAGTTCTCTGAGTCTTTTCACAGTTATTAAAATCATTAAGAAAATAAGAGAATAAGTGATCTCATATTCACTTGTTTACTGGTGGTTTCCTGAGACCTTTCAGTGACCTGGCATGGCAGTTTTCTCATATTCTCAGAATCAGGTGGTCAAGTTCTAAGTTATTCAACAATCTAGCAAGGGTCATTGATTTTATAGAAGATCAATGGTAATATTATAATCTCTAGATGTTTGGGTCATACATGAGACAATTTAGTGACTCAGTGATGGTGCTTTAATTTGTGATCCTCTAAGTTTGGCGGCTCTGATGTTCTGGCTTAGTAGAATTGATAAAGGTGGGTTTATCTTTTGGTCACCTATTCTTGACATAAGTTAGTAAATTTCTCATTTTTTTGGTCACTCCGTGAATGAAGTAGTCATGCATTCTCTTAAAATGTTGGTTATGATAAAAGGCATTGAGTGAATGGGCAAATCAAATAGTCAAGTAAGTTTTAACCTTTAGTCGCTTGATATCATAATGAAATAGTTAGTGTTTAAAAAATTGGGAGATTCGGCAAACACTTTGTTCACCAAGTCTTGTAATCAAAAGGTGACTATCATAATGGTTCAATGAATTAACGATAGGCATTGATTGATGTCAAGATCAACAGTTGACTCAAAATCTTAGTTCAAAACATGTAGTTAGGAAAGAATTCAGTGACTTAGAGGATAAACTTGTTTGCTAATTCTCACAATAAACATGTGGTTAAGTTTTCCTTTTAGTGAATAAGTGAATCCTTCCATCACCAAATCTTAGAATAAATTAGTAGTTAACTCAAGCATTAAGAGATTAACAGATAGTCATTATCACTATTTCTCTGGATGGTGACTATGGTCAGATGCTTGGGTAATGTTTTCTTTGTTCTCTAGTTCATTGAATGGAGGTTGAGTTAAGAGATTGGTTTTGAGAATAAGTGAGGTCTTTGATCACTAATTCTCTGAATATAAGCTACGGTTAACTTTCCATCATGCGATCACGAGAACCTTCAGTCACTAGATCTTTGAAATGGGCTCAATTAAAGAAAACAATAAATGAAAGGTTAGAGACCACTACTACATGGATATAGTACACTGTCAAGCTAAAATAAAAAGCAAGTGGCTATCCAATTAGTTTTAAAGGAGGTTTTGTTATGTAAATAGGGTTTTAAAGCATAAAACTATAATCATTACTTTTCTACCTTGTTTTTGAGTTTTTTAAATCTATTTGTCAACATCTTGGCATTAGCTAGCACTAATTTGAAAATTGGTGATATGTGAAATTGAATGTAGAAGTGATTAAAGCTAGATTTACAATGGTTTTGGCAAATGTATGCATTCAATTTGCATTGATAAATAAGCTAAATTCATTGTTTTCTATGTTCGAGATCACTTGATGAGAATTTTGTTTTCTTAAGCATTCACAGAGTGCCAAGAAAATTAAGTTTACAGAGCTAAGAGAAATTGTGCAGAAGAAATGAGTCAACCAGAGCTGAGCGTGACTTTTTCTAGTGGTGAAGCCAAAGCCAAAGGTGGTGAAGATAGAAATAAGCCAAATTACTCATATGAGTTTGTCAAAATGTTGCCTGGTTCTAGCCAGAACAAGAGAGCTCCTAATGATGTCTTTTAAGATGTTCTAGGTCATTGCAGAGATCCCATCACCCCATTTTTCTTAGGTTACACTCTTTTCAATTATTTTATGGAAATAGGAATAAGAAAGTACCTATTTGTAATGGTTGGGCTTTGGATTTAGGGAAACTAGTTGTCCCCGATGTGTTTTTAGATGTGGACTTAATTGTTGGGTTGGCTAGGTCTTATGATCCCATCTTTAAAACAATTAGGAAGGAGGAGCAATCTCCTTTGGTTACTCTTGAAAGGGGTTCTTTCATAAAAGCTTTTGGTTTTTATACATCTTCCTCTACTGAAATTGATTTGAGCAAAGAAAGAGAGAAGTATACAAGTCATATACGGTCAGTGAAAGACCAGATGGTTAGGCATATCCCAAAGCAAGGTAGATATATAGCCCCCTCCCCACTAGCATGAATGCCTCTTACCAGTTCAAATCCCTCAATTTCTATATGAAGCAGACATGTTATGGGTTGTGTAGAGTTTTGGGGATAGATGGGGATGAAGAATTTTTTCCCGCTAATCTTTTGATGATGATCTTAGATATCTAGAACCCTCTAGTGAACACTGAATATGATTACATCTAGTATGTAATTGATAGGATTCATGAAGGGTTAATGTCTATCAAAGAAAGCAAGAGGCTCATCAAGTTCTTGCATTACTCTATGTTGATGCATTTGATTCTATTTTTCAACATCAATAGTTTTGATTTGAATATACTAAAACCAAGATTCACCTTGCAAGACTAGCATAATCTAGTGCAACTATGGTTGAGGATATGGAATTATACTTCAAATAAGTGTGACTTTTGTGTTTTCCAAAATTTCATTATTTTTCCCATCCTGAGATTGCTAGGCATCAATGTTTCAATATTACCAATGAAAGTTCTTAAACTCCTAAGACCCATGAAATTGGATGATAAATGGGAGTGAAACCATAACTGGGGTGATTTCTACTATGGGGAAAATTATACAATTTTAAGAGTTTACGGTTTCCCCCAACCCCCACATTTGTTACCTAAATTTGTGCCACCAAGAGTTGCCACTTTGGAATTCATTTGGTAGTTGATGTGGACAAAGAGATAACTCTTGGTCCCTCATAGGAAAGGTACTTTCACACATAGATAGTTTAGAAATGGTAACTTCCTGATTGGTAAGAGGGCTTTCCCACAAATTAGCACCTGGCTAAATCATTTCAAGATGGTATCTCGTGCTTGCAGACATGTGTACCCTAAGGATTTCATTAAGACTGGAAGAATGACACTAATTCTTGGCATTGTTGTCAATAGGGAGCATGAGGGCCTAGATGAGGAGGATGTGATCATAAATGTTATGGAGAAGGATGAAGTTACTAAGAGATGGAGTAGGTATTTTGACATGATATATTTACAAGCTCAATTGAAAGTGGCCCAAATTCCTTTTGAGGGTTTCTTCCCTAACCTTTCCTACTTAAAAAGGATTGAAAAGATGATAGAGATGCATGACACTCTATCAATTCAATTGGAAGAATTGCTTGAGTATAAGAAAACAAACAAGAAGAAGAATTACTCATCCTATGATTATGAGGAGTTCTCTGATGGATCCCAAGAGGGAAATAGCTCACCACAAGATGGATATTCACCAGTTATTGATCCTATTGAAGACCAGACAGAGGCAAAAAATCTTCCAGAGCCACCATTGAAGAAATAGAGGCTTGAAGAGGGAGTGCCTTCCAAGAAGAAAAAATAGAAAAGAGTGATTGATAGAGTATCTACTCTTGTACCAGGTGACAGGCCATACCATCAACAATTGAGAAAAACAATAAGAGCCAGCAAGATGGTGGCCACTAATGAGGGAGATGAAGAACAATCCCTGTGGTTAGGATAGGATGTCAGAGAGGTGTATCAAGAGGAGTTTTTAAGTGATGACCAATTCATCAAGAGTCATGAATTCAAGAACTTTCGTATCTAGAGAAAACAACAAGAAGTAGCTAAGGTTGTGCCTAAAGGAATGGAGCCAAGTGAAGAAAATTTGAGGGCATTAGCTTCTTATGATCCTATCCTTAAGCCTATAACTATAGAAGAATCTAGAGAAATGGTTAGATCAAGTGGAATGCTTCTGACTCCAGGATGGGATTTGACCTCTACATTTATCATTGATCAGATAAGCAAGAAACCATAGGGCAATTTATCTTATGAGGTTCATATTGGTGATATGATTAGAGGAAGTGGCTATGACCCTAAGTCCCAGGCTATTGTAATGTGGTCTATAGCCCCAAAGACTAGAAAGCCATCTCTAGTGAGTATAGAGGATCAAATGGAAGGAAATGAAATCATATGGACTATATAGAACACAACTGATCTTGAGGTCTCCAAGGTAGTGACCCATCTTGCTAACCTAAATGAAGAAAATATAGCTCAATTTTCTAAAAGGTATTTAAAATTATTTGAGATTTCAAACACATTGGCCAAAGATAGAGATTTGAAGATGATGAAGATCAAGCAATTGGAAGATGAGTTGGTAGAATTGAAGGTTAGGCTTGAAGAAGCCTCAAAGGCAGTTCTTCCCCCTCCTTTGCAAATTGAGGCCCCTCCTCAGATAGATAAAATGTTCCTGATAAGCCTGCTGAGGACTTAGAGAAAATAAGATTGAATGCATCTTTGGATACTATTGCAAGGATTGTGCAATATAGGTAGGGTAGAATGAAGGAAAGCATGGAGTTAGTCCATCAATCAGTCAATCTACTATACTAGGTCAATGATAAGGTGAATGAGTCATTGATCACTTTGGAGCCGCTATATAGTGTATGGTCAGGGAGGAGCGTATTGTTTGATAAGCTTGATGGTTTGTAGGAATATAGGCCTGATATCCCTGAGATAGTGACTGAAGTATTTGAATAGATTGGTTTGGTAAGTGCCATCTCAAAAATTTTCAAAGGAAAGTCTAACTAGATAAAAGCCTAGTTGGCTATGTTTGATAGGAACTATAGTAAGTACTTGCCTTCAATGTATGAAGATAATGGAGGTATAGTTAGTATAAATGAGTTGAAGGAATCAATGGATCAATTGGTATATAAACAGAATGCTTTCCTTAAAAGTGACAATGCCTTAGACTTGGAAAGATGCAATAATATAATTGATAGTTTATTTAAAGTTGAAATTGATTGCATATGGTTTTTGGTAGAGGCTAAAAGTATAATTCATTCCTTGTGGTACAAACAAATGAAATCACTACAAGAATTTCAGTCCTATAAATGGCCATCTGATGATGATGTGGCTGCATGGGACAAAATGACAAAGAAGAAAAAGAAGCCAGCTGCCCTACTGATAAAAGAGGAAGAAGAATAAATTGCACATGGCATTTGATCCAAAATTTGAGGGAGATCATGTGTCAAACAAAGGATGATGTAGGTTTGCCTATAATGGTAGTTATCATTCATGCAACTACTTATGTAACTACTCTGAAATATCTTTAGACAAAGGTGCCACCTGTGAAGTTGCTAAGTAGTTGAGAACTACTTTCTGTTGTTGTGATCATTGTCATTATGGTTTGTACTTTTTGTCTTTAGTGCAAGTCATTTTCCTATCCATTTGAAGCTTGTTGCATCCTTTCAAGGATTCCAAGATGGCTAGAAATATAAGTAGAAAGTTTAGACTATTTCTAGGAGGTGGTTAATACATTTTGTAAAGAAAAAGTTCTGAATATAGAGCTCTATTTTCTGTTAAGTCTAGAAAAAATTGTACTGAAGCTTTTGAAGTACTAATACAAAATACTGGAACTACTTTCCTATCATTTGTTGTCTTAATATGTGGGTGTTTCAATTTTCTTATGCATTAAATTGTAAGGCTTTTTTAATGCACTATCTACTAGGTAAATATAGAGGCTGAGCTTAAGTATCTTTCAAGGAAAGAATAAATCTTAGGGGAGGTCTTTGGGAATTAATTCTCTAAGTATGAATTTGATGAAAAATATGGGAATTGAAAGAATGAAATGTCAGGCATTTCATTTTGGTCTTTAGTATACTTGTTTTAGTATGATTCTATGAAGGTAGGGTTTGACTCTGATGCCCAATAAATAAAGCACTAGTTTAAACTGTATTTACATTTACACCACCAAGAAGATACAAATAACTGATTAATTTTAATCTTATTGCATAATCTTTATCTGAATCATCTATGACAAGTTCATGGATGTTTATTTTAATGCTTTAAAGAAGCACTTGAAATAGGTTAGCCTGCCTGAGTTTTAAACTTGAAAAGAAGAAGGATGAATGTCCTTATGCCACTATTCTATGTTATTTCATTCATAATTTTCATCATAGTTTCATGTATCAGGATAATTTAGGATGCACTAAGAATTGTGATGTTTTATTGAGTTAATTCTAAAAAGGATAGTATAATAGTGAAGGAGCTAATTCACAATTCAGAGCTCACTTGAGAATAGTGAATTGTTATAGGTAAACCCACCTGAGTTTTGTACTCAAAGTGAAGAAGGAACAATGCCTTAGTAACTTAGTGCTTGCATTTTGTTAGCTGCATTTATTGGGATTAATAGAGTTATAACTTCAGGATTTTGTGAAATCATCTATAGATTTGAGTACTAACACCTTTCTTTCTTTTATACACATTACCCTTGATCACTCGAGCTAGCTTAGGTCCTATTATTTTGAACTTAGTCCTCTTTGCCGCAGTTAGAGAATCATGACCACTGGAAGAAGGCACATCTAGAGGCACTACACTCCCTGTCATCTTGATCTTAACCTTGTTGAAATGAGTGCCTGGACCATAAGAAATAGGATGCTCATGCCTAGATACCATCTCTGGGTTTAGGGGCAGCCTCTTTCAATTGTGGTTTTAAAACCTTTTCTCCTTTCTTATTCTTTTGTTTAGAGGGCTGCTCTGGGATTTATTTCATGGGAACCAATTTCATGGGGAATGCATGGGCAATCCATGCTTTGGTGACCTTGATAACATGTTAGGCTTTGAAATCAATGTCATCATTCTCATCCCTATCGACCTCTATGTTCAAGATAGCCCTTGTATACACCTTATCTATGTTCTAGATGGGATCCAAGATATCCTTAAAGTCAGTATCTTTCACCTTCTATGGGATTTTATGTGAAAGAGTAATCTATGCCAACTTGAGACTCATCTGACAATAGTCACAAATTCTCACCTCATAGTCATCCACATAGTTCATCCAGTGATCCTCAATATGAGGCTCATGTATATAGTGTCTCCCCATTATATGGCTTAAAGTACCAATGGGGTCAAAGCAAGATCTTATCAAGTTGTAGGTTGGTAAAGGGAATTCATGCCACTCAAAATTTAGAGCCATGTAGATCTTCATGTCTAGGACACAATGGGGGCCTATAGAGATTGGGAATTCCCAATAGTTTTTCATCTTGTGCTTTATGTGCTCATGGGCATTTGACAACTATCTTGTTATCTCTAGGAGGATAACTCTATTAGAAGGGTACCTAGGTAGCTTCTTTTGTGAATGGGTGCATCATGCCACCCAAATGTATGTGAATGTAGAATGCCCCAAGGGCCTTTACTTTTGCAGCTTCAGTAGACATCCTCTTGGAATAATATCCCTTTATGGAGCATATGATGGCAAAGATAAATGCATCATTGACGATTTAGAAATTTGGACTGTTATGTGTATAGTACTCCTTCCTAACCAATTACAGATACACTATGAATGGCCAAGTGTTTGGATCCCCCATAGCACCAATATTTGTTAGACCTAGGTACACTACCCTGGTAGCTAGTAGGTACAAAACATAGGATTTCATCTAGAAATGGGGATCAATTTTCAGTCTAATCAACTTCTTATCTAAATTGTCACTCTAGATGGTAGCCCTATCAAACCTTTGTTGTATTTGCCTTATCTTTTGGACAAGAAGGATCATCCAAGATTCTAATTGAATAGATTTTGATAACCCATATACTCTATTGATCATTTTGATAGCAGCTTGAATGTCCTCTTACATATAGCCTCTCGACATATCAATCCTATCTAGTTTGTTCTTTGGCACAGGTTGCATGAGATATTGATTATTCACTATGTTGTGGGCCTGTGACACATCCTTATTGTAGAATTCCATCCCCTTATTGATGTGAAAGCTATAGAACTTGTCAACCCCTTTAGGTAGGTGGAAGACATCTTCAATGTTATCTAGCCTCAGGTCTAGGACCACTTCACCAACACTATTCTTTACCATCCTCTCATGAGGCACATAGTGGTTGGCTAGAGTGCTAATCAAGTCTAAAGACAAGATGGAGACTAGATGAGTTGTTGTGTTAACCAAGGAGAAGTGCACCAATGAAGTGAAATATTTTGATCATCCCATTGATTGGGCATAATTTACCAAGTAATCATTCCATCTTACATTACCAATGTTAGTGTCTATGAGATCTGAGTGCAAGTTGGTCACCTTCGAAGGTGGATGGTACCCCTTAAACTAATATTTTATTACTGATGCTACAACTTTCTCATCCATCTCTATAAAGAGAAAAGACATGAATCAGTAACATGACACTACATGAGAGAGGAAAATATTAAAAAAAAAAAAAGAACCAGTGACTACTTAAGCTCAGAAGGGCTCTGAAAGACCTTTTCAGCCTTTTGAACCTTTGAGGGTGCAAGAACTTAGAAAGGTCGAAAGGGCTAAAAATGCGAAAAGAGGCTTTAGTTTGAAACTGCTTTGAAAATAACCCTTTTTGGTCTTTCTGTGAATTGGAGATGGAAAATATTCGAAGGCCAAAACATTTGAATCATCAAAAAGATGCCTTAGAAGATATTTTTCTAATGTGTTAATCCTTCTTGTGTAGGTTTCAATGAATTGGAGAAACAAGAGTTTTGGCATGCAACAATGCCGAAACACTAAAACTGGCATAGAAGATTCAGCTCTGGAGTTAGTAAAAAAACTTGGTCCTTTAGTTTTGATGAATCAGGAGAATGGATGTTTCAGTGTGTGACAAAATCAAAACACTGAAACTACAACACTTAGGAGATTTTCTATGAGATTGAGGTTTGAGAGTTTCAGACTGCAAAGGTCTGAAACCTTGTGGCTGAAAACTAGGGTTTAGCTTTGTCAAACTCAAAAATGAGTCCGATGGTGAGCTTGACCACAAACTCACAAAGGGGATTAGAGGGGACAACCTCACGACCCTCAAGATAGGACCAAATGGATGAAAACCCTAAACTAGCAAGAAAGACCAAAAAAACCTAGCTAAAACTGACAAAATGAGAAAACCCTAACATAAACAACAAAAAACAATAGAAAAGAGGGAGAGAAAGAAAGGATAACCTACCTTAAAAGTAGGAGGAGGAGGAAGACTGATAGGCGAGACCAAGGTGACAAGTGGGAAGTGAGGGCATGCGAAGAGCTCTAAAAAAATGAGAGGTGAAAGAGAAAAAGTGCATTTAAAAGAACCAATTCTGCTTTATATAGGCAAATTAGTTGATGATGTCAGTCACCCGCTGATTAGTCAACTATACTAGCAACCGCCCCCTTCTATATAGCCCTCTAGATAATTGGGGTATGGTGAAAAGAATTATATACATAACATGGGTGGGGGGATATTGGCATTAATTGATAAGATATCAATGACCCCTATCACTAGAGGGGAGGCCCACTGCCCATTCCTCCCCTCCCAGGCTGACCTCTAAACAAATAATAGGCTACCGGTCTCCCTCCCTACTATTTGAAGGGGCCTCCCACCTAGCCCCTACTATTCTATTATTCCCTACTATTCTAAGGCACAAGGAACATGTGGGCTAGTTGAGAACACACACCCTACCTTAGAATTCTAAAATCAACTAATCATACATCCTTTATAGTTCCCACCATGCATGTAGGGGGGATGGGTGGATTAATTATAAGGCCTCCTACTGTTGCCCCATAATTGTGCACTTGAATTTGACTAGGAAATGGGGCATGTTACATCTATAATCTGGCTGATCCCCTTACCGCTTATCCCTTACCTCTTCTAAATAATAGTAGGGTCAAATGCACCCTTGAAAGGGTGACTCCCTTTTAGGGAGTCAGACCTCTAGACATTTTCAGTGTCTAAAATTATGAAAACTAGATGGGTCTGAAAATGCTCAAGATGATTTTCACTGCTACAGACTTTCACCATTTCAGACCTCTCACACTTTCAGATGTCTGAAAGTGTAAAAGTGTGACAAGACTAATAAACAAAGAAAAAACTAACTAAAAATAGAAAACAAAAGGACCAAACATACACGAAACTGAAAAACAAGCTAAAAAGAAAAGGGGGCCCCTGAAGCCAATAGGAAAAAAGGGGAGCATGGTTGTGGGACCACAACAATTCCCTTGTTGGATCTGTGTATTATGTTACTTTCATTGATGATGTAACTAGAAAAGTATTGGTTTATTTATTTAGAGAAAAAATTGATGTATTTGAAAATTTTAAAAAATGGAAAATCTTTGTTGAAAATGAGACTAGTAAAGGATTAAAATGTCTTAGATCTGATAATGGTGGTGAGTATTGCATCAAAGAGTTTAAATATTTTTGTTCCTCTAATGTCAATCGTAGGAAAAAAACTTCAAAGAACTCAAGAAAATGGAGTGGTTGAACTTAGACAATAATGAAGCATTTAAGGAGTATGTGGCTGAATGTTGGGCTTCTCTTAAACACATGGGAAGAGGTTGTAAACACTATTATTGGTTAAACCAATAGAGTTACCTCTACTCCTTTGGGTTGTGGTTATCTAGGGGAGGCATATATAGGAAAGATGGTAAGTTATTATTTTCTTAAAACCTTTAGTTGTGAAGCATTTGCCCAAGTAGATTAACAAAATAGAGCTAAGTTGGAATCTAAATCTAAGAAATGTATATTTTTTGGATATGAATTTGATGAATTTGGCTATAGACTTTTGGATTTTTAAAACCATTAAATTGTAAGAAGTGGCGATGCCATATTGAATGAGAAAGTGGTGTAAGAATATATGTTCTAGTAACACGAGAAGAAAGAAAATGATTATGTAGTATTGGATGATACTAAAAAAGGTAATGGTCCATTGGACTCTCATGCTCTGCAATAATAGAAACATCAAATACCATAAACTTCAATACAAGTTAGACAAACAAAAAGGCTAAGTAGACCTCCTAAAAGGTTATCTCTGTCATTGTATTCTATTTTATTAACAAATTTTTGACAATGAAAAGGATATGATGAAGCTATGTAAGTAGATAAAAAGGTTCAGTGGGAGCATTCTGTTAAAGAAGAAATTGAGTCATTCCTAAACTTTAGACATGTACATTATGTAAGTTAACTGTAAGTGAAAGGGATTTTACAAAATAAATGGGTCTATAGGTTGAAAGAGTAAGACAAAGGTAAGAAAGTATTTAAAGAAAGGCTAGGTGTAAAGTGATTTTCATAGAAAAAGGGCATTGATTTTGATGAGATTTTTTCTCCATTTGTTAAAATAACTTCTATTTGTAGTTTTTAAAGTATTGTGGATACCTAAGATTTGTATCTAGAACAACTTGATGTTAAAATAACTTTTCTTCATGATGATTTCAAAGAAGAAATATATATGGAACAACCACATGGATTTGAGGACAAAGATAAGGAGAATTTAGTGTGAAGATTGAACAAAAGTTTATATGGCCTAAAGCAAGCACATCGATAATGGAATATTAAATTTGGTAAGTTTATAATTGAGGATGGCTATAATCAGTGTCATTCAGACCATTGTGTTTATTTTCAAAGGTTGGACTATGAAAAATACACTATTTTAATTTTGTATGTTGATGATATACTTGTAGTGGGGTCTAACATGGATCACATCAAGGGGTTGAAACAAAAGTTGTAACATTATTTTTCTTCAAAGGATTTTGGGGAAGAAAAAAAATCCTTGGTGTGAATATTTGTAGACATAAGAAGAATAGAAAATTGACTCTATCTGAGGTTGATTATTTTGAAAAGGTGTTTCAAAGATTTCATATGGATAACACAAAATATTTCAGCAAACCTTTTCCTAGTCATTTGAAATTGACTAAGGAGATTTGTCCAAAGACACAAATGAAGGAAGTTAAAATGTCAAAGGTATCTTATGCTTTATCTATAGGTATTTTAATGTATGTAATGGTATCCACTAGACCATATATTACACATATTTTAGGATTTGTTAGTAGGTATACGAGTCATTCAAGGATTGAACATTCAAAGGCATTTAATTGGATTGTCAAATATTTGAGAGGTATAACCAGAAAATGTTTAGATTTTGGGGGCTCTTATATTGATTTACAAGGCTACGTTGACTCAGATTTGGTAGAGGATCTAGATACTAGGTGGAGTACTAAAGGTTATGTATTTACTATAATTTGTGGGATATTAGTGAGTTTGATTTCTCAAATATAGAAAGTGAATGCTTTATCCACTATAGAGGGAGATAATGTTACTTCTAGGGAGGTAGCTAAGGAGATGATATGGCTCAAATTTTTCATGG
Source organism: Chamaecyparis obtusa (assembly GCA_027943335.1). Lineage (NCBI taxonomy): Eukaryota > Viridiplantae > Streptophyta > Pinopsida > Cupressales > Cupressaceae > Chamaecyparis > Chamaecyparis obtusa. The sequence continues at coordinate 49,300 of BSBK01010302.1, read as the reverse complement.
AGGAGTTAAGATAATCAAACACCAAAAATTATTTATTAACAAATTTCAAAATTTTCATTCATCTTAAAAATAAGTATGCCTTAGATTTGAAGTCCAAACACATGCATTTGAAGTATGATTTCATTCAACTAGTTTTGGACAATGAAAAAATAAAGTTTGAAAATATACATATAGATTAAAATCTAATAGATATGTTTACAAGGGAAGTAATAAGGGAGAAGTTAAACTCCTCTTTATCTTTTATTGTTCTTTGAGAATAAAAATAATGAAAAGAAAAATGGAGTCTAGGGTGAGTAAATGTAGTGGGATCTTGAGGGGTAGCAACATTCCTACAACATTAGTCTCCAAGTGGGAGGTGGTTTAGTGTGGAGCCTGATCAATCCTCAAGTGGGAAGTTATTTCTTTTTAGTGACTAATCAATAACTTAATTTACACTTAGCGAGCATTTCCCTAGGTTGACTCCTCAAGTAACTTTTAGAGTTAACTTCTTCATTTACATAAGCCTTGTTAAATTGGCTTGGGGCTATAATTTTTTAAATAATGATAATTCTATAGAGCATAGTGAGTCTCCTAATACAAAATCTTCATTTAAGTTCAATAATAAGTTAGGAGATGATGATCTTGATTCAATTGAGGGGTTTCAAAAAGTTAATGCAAAATTTGTAGGAAGGCTAAAAGACAATTAACAAAATTATGAATGTAATGATCATTTTTCATCCAAATTTCCTTTTAGAGAACCAGGTAATAGAAATAATATAGAGAATTTTGAAATAAGTCCTTATTTAAAGATAAATAACTATTCCTTATAGTATGAGGATCAAAATGATTCAAATGATGAAATATTTTTATTCCCTAAAAAATGGTGATGAAAAGGATGAAGTTAAATATAGTAATAAGTCTAGTACCCTATAGAATAACATTTAAATAATAAATAATGTAAGATTGCATAAAATCCATTCTATGAAAAAGAAAAGGTGAATACTTGGTTGATTGATATTGTTTATTCTTATCATATGGCTAGTGAGAAAGAAATTTAGTTAACCTTAATTTATGTAGATTGGAGAATAAATTACATCTAGAAATGGAGTGTCCACTAAAAAATTTAGGAAGGGAGAAATAGAGACTTATGAAAATCACAAGACATAGGATATTTTTATGTAAAAAGACTAAAAAAAATCTTCTTATTGTTAGCCAAATATGCGACAAAGTAGAAAAGCTCACATTTCGTGATAGATGTGGTGAAATTTGGAAATGAAATTTTGAAAGACTTGTAGAATAAAGAATAATGACTAGTGATAATATTTATCATCTTAAAGAATCTCACGAGAAAAGTTGTCTAATGACACAAACTAGTTGATGTTTGTTATGCCACAAAAGGATGGGTCGTATCAACTTTTACAACATGATGATGATAAACTCTACATATATTGGTTGAAACATATTGATGATCATCAAACCTCAAAATAACTTATGAAATTAATATCAAATAGGAAAGGTAACTATCATAAGATTCAATAATAAGGAATAATTCTCTACTAATCCATTTGAGCTAGTAGACAACAAATTAGGTGGACCTATAAAACAAAAGGACTCAATTGTGAGGTACATATAATAAATAGATTTTCCCTTTTTCTCATATAAAAGGGGAGAGAGAGAGAGAGAGAGAGAGAGAGAGAGAGAGAGAGAGAGAGAGAGAGAGAGAGAGAGAGAGAGAGAGTTTTATTTGTGTAGATAAGAGTATGTGTGTAGAGAGTTGTTCAGTGATGATGATGGTGATGGTGATGGTGATGGTGATGGTGATGGTGATGGTGATGGTGATGGTGATGGTGATGTTGATGGTGATGGCGATGGTGATGGTGATGGGGATGGCAATGGTGATGGCGATGGCGATGATGATGATGATGATGATGATGATGATGATGATGATGATGATGATGATGATGATGATGATGATGATGATGATGATGATGATGATGATGATGATGATGATGACGGTGATGATGATGATGATGACGATGATGATGATGATGACGGTGATGATGATGATGATGACGATGATGATAATGATGATGATGATGATGATGATGATGATGATGATGATGATGATGATGATGATGATGATGATGATGATGATGATGATGATGATGATGACGACGATGATGAGGACGATGACGATGAGGGTGATGGTGATGGTGATGGTGATGGTGATGGTGATGATGATGATGGTGAGGGTGAGGGTGAGGGTGAGGGTGAGGGTGAGGGTGAGGGTGAGGGTGAGGGTGAGGGTGAGGGTGATGGTGATGGTGATGGTGATGGTGATGGTGATGGTGATGGTGATGGTGATGGTGATGGTGATGGTGATGGTGATGGTGACGGTGATGGTGACGGTGATGGTGATGGTGGTGATGGTGGTGATGGTGGTGATGGTGGTGATGATGATGATGATGATGATGATGATGATGATGATGATGATGATGATGATGATGATGATGATGATGATGATGATGATGATGATGATGAATTTTTATGATGATGAAAATAATTACAATGAAAGATAGTATTGAGTTTCATGTTTAGATGAAATGACTTATTAGTTGTTAGCAACGATGATTTCATATTAAGATTAAAATTAGATTGATTAAGAATAAAATTAGAATCAGGGTCATGATGGTAATTTTATTATTTTTGAAAGATAAAAGTAGCAAGAGGATGTTGGCCCATGGTAAAAAAGGACTAGAAGAACATTAACAAAATATTAATAGCACTAGGTGACAATAGTTCATCAACAGTATGTTAGTAGAAAAACTTATGTCTAGTCTGTCTTTATAAAAAACAAATAAAATAGTTTTTTTCAAAAATATCAAACCAGAGTATCTTAAGCAGATAGTAACAATCATATTAATAGTATCGTGCCATGGAGGGATAGACTAGGAACTAGACAAATTAGCCTTAAAATAGGAAAGAAACATAGAAAAACTAGGGCATGTATGCCCAATCAAAAATGAAAACCTCATAGCAAAAACAATAGCTAAGATACCCTACCTAGATGTTTGGCCATCAGGGTCATGGCCCACTCTTCCTACAGGAATAGGAGGAGGTCTTTGTTGTCTTCGTCTACCTCATGTTTTCCTCCAACCATCTTTTTATGCATAGTATAGAGGGTCACATTCGACGCATACATGACCTTGAGAGAAAACTTGTTAGTATCCATGATGTGGTTTTTCATGTCTTGTGTGTCCTATTTGAGGCCTAATATCTCATTGTCTAGTTCTGAGAACTTTAGCTTAAGGGAGCCCTTAAACTTGTCATTACCATCCAGAGACATAGAGTTGTGCTCAGTAGGGGGGGACTTGGTGATGGAATATGGATGAAGTGACTGAGAGGGAGGGGTTAATCAGTCAACCATAAATCACTTTTCCTATTATTTCTTTCTAGATCCCTTAGGATATCTTAATCAATATTATCTATTTAACACTTGGTAAATAGATTGCAGTAACTTGGTAGATGCAGAGAGTATTAGTAAAAAAATTTTTTTTAAGATATTCATCACCACTTGTATATGATTAAGATAACTATTAAGAACACAAGAGACATAGGATTTAACGTGGAAACCCAATATGGGAAAAACCACCAATGTATCTAGATACTGATTTTCACTTTTCTGAAGTGATGCCCAGTTAGAAGCCAACCTGGTAAAAGGTTACAAAACACACTGTTAGGTGTGACCTTGTTAGAGGATTTAATCACCCTGTTAGGAGTGGCCTGGTAAGAGGTCTTGAGAACAATTCAATGGAATTGTCACCTTGTTAGAGGATTTACAATATGGTTGTTAAACCAACTCGGTTAAGAGATTTAGAATTCACTGTTACAATGATAAAAAGGTAACAATGAAAATGACCTGTATAATAATGCAACTACCTTGCTGATTAAAGATCTCTGTTCTGTATAAGTGAGATCCTTCCTGATCGAATATATCTCTGCTGCTCCTCAAGGATATCTGGTCATCCTTCACAATTTCGCACACACCTTTCCTGTCTTTCTTCTATATATCTTCTTCCATATCTCTTCTCTATTTTTCACACTTGACCTTTTATTTATATGATTTTAGATTTGTCAAATTAGCATTACTTAGTATAACAGTCGGCTGAATTAAGAAAACTTTATTTGCAAAGATCCTTCAAGGGCTGACAGTGCTCGATGACCATAATGAAATTTTCTACAATCTTTTGGAGACCGAGAGAACTCGGTAAACACTGATAATCATTTTTCTTTGATAACCGAGTGAACTCGGTAAATGCTGATTTTTCTTTGATAATCAAGTGAACTCGGTAAATGCTGATTTTTCTTTGATAACCGAGTGAACTCAGTAAACACTAATTTTAATGCCAGGCAGACTGACTGAGCTCAGTAGGTACTGATTGTTGCAGACTATGACATTGTGTGACATCAAAGACAATACATAATTTGAGTAGCAATTTTCTTCAGACAATTGTTTCCAACAATCTCCCTCTTTGGCATTGATGGCAACACAATATGTCATAGCATAATAAATTTTGAAAGGATTAGCTTGGTTCAGATTCAGATCTCCCTCTGTTAGCAAACTTCCTTTTTCTTGAAAACTCTTCCTCCTGACTATTGAAAATTTCTTGAAGTAATAGCAAAGACATAGCAAAGACACTCCCTCTTTGACAACACATGCCAAAGACAATTCACATATTACCGGTGTAAACTAATGTACCTCAAGTACTGATTCATATGCAATGATTCCTTGAATATGCTGCATCAACTTGTTAATTTTCAATCATGTTCTGGTTGATGCATCACTAAAACTGTATTTAGTGAGCCTCAGATAGGGGAATGACCCCTAACTTACCTCTTAGAGACACAAATGCATGCTTGGGTAATGGTTTGGTGAAAATGTCTGCAATCTACTCTTTTGTATGAATATATTCTAATCTGATTTCCTTGTCCTGCACCAATTCTTTGACAAAGTGATATTTAATAGCAATGTGCTTGGTTTTTGAATGCATTACTGGATTCTTTAAAATGTTTATTGCACTTGTATTGTCACAAAATATAACAACTAGTTCTTTGATCTCAACCTTCATACCTTGTAATAATTGTTTAAACCAAACAATATTTGAACAATTTACTGCAGCAGCAACATATTCTGCTTCAGCTGTGGATTGAGATGTGCAATTTTGCTTTTTACTGGTCCAGGATACCAGTCTTTTTCCAAGAAAAAATGCTCCACCACTTGTACTTTTTTTGTCATCAATGTTCCCTACCCAATCAGCATCAGTAAACACTTTTAAGTCTAGATTGCCTCCAAATTTATACCACAAACCATATTCTTCAGTTCCTCTTAAGTACCTTAAGATTCTTTTGATTGCCATCATATGATTTTCCTTAGGTTTTGCTGAGAATCTTGCTACTATACCGACTGCTAAGGCAATATCAGGTCTTGTATGTACTACATACTACAATTTTCCAATCATAGATCGGTATAAGGTCTGATCTACTTCTTTTGAATCATCATTTTTGGTAAGTTTCAGTCCAGTACACATGGGTGTACCAACTGGTTTTGAATCTTCCATACCAAACTTCTTAAGTATTTCCTTAATGTATTTAGATTGAGTAATGTATATACCATTCTTGCTTTGCTGAATTTGAAGACCAACAAAGAATTTTATTAAACCAAACATAGACATTTCAAATTCTTTGTTCATTTGCTCTGAAAATTCTTTGCACTGATCATCATTCCCTGTAAATATAGTATCATCTACAAATATTTCTGCCAATACAATTTTGTCATCCGGTCCTTCTTTAATATACAGATTGCTATTATCATTGGCTCTTTTGAAATTAATCTGAATTAGATAGTTATGGAGTCTTTCATACCATGCTCTAGGAGCTTGTTTCAAACCATACAATGCTTTGTGTAACTTGCAGACCATGTCCTTTTTATCTGGATTAACAAAACCTTTAGGTTGCTCAATGTAGACTTCTTCATCAAGAATTCCATTGAGAAATGCATATTTTATATCCATCTGATATACCTTAAATCCTTTATGTTCTGCATAAGCAAGTAGAGTTCTTACACCTTCTAATCTTGTAACAAGAGAAAAAGTTTCACCATAATCTATACCTTCTTCTTGAGAAAAACCTTTACATACCAATCTAGCTTTGTTTCTAGATACTTGACCATCTTCATTCAGCTTATTCCTGAATACCCATTTTGTTCCAATTACATTCTTATCTTTAGGTCTAGGTACAAGAGTCCATGTTTTGTTCTTTTATATTTGTTCTAATTCTTCATTCATTGCTTCAATCCAACTTTCATTTTTCAATGCATCTTTGATATTTCTAGGTTCAAAATCAGTAAGCAGACATGTACCTTTTAGCTTCCTTCTTGTCATAGTACCATCTGATTTGTTTCCAATAATTTGATCTAGTGTATGATGTCTTCTGACATATTTGGCTAGTATAGGTTCCTTGCTTTTTGAATGAGTCATGTTGTTGTCTTCTAGGATCTCTTCTTCAGGTTGCTCTGGCTCGGTAGATATTTGCTCGGTAACTTCAGGCTGAGACTCGGTTTGAATTTCTTCCTATGACTCAGTTTGAACTTCTTCCTGTGACTTAGTTTGAACTTCTTCCTGTGACTTGGATACTGTGCTAGGCTTGGTAGATATAGTTTCTTTATCGATAGTTGTGTCTGGCAATGTTTCAGGTTCAATGTAAATGAATCTCCTGTAGTTTTTAGGTTCCCTTTTGCTTTCTTCTTCAGTCTTTTCTGCAAACTCATCAAATTTTACATGTATACTTTCCATGACTTTGTGAGTAGACAAGTTCAGACATTTGTATGCCTTTCTTTTGCTAGAATATCCTAGGAATATTCCTTCATCACTTTTCACATCAAATTTATTTCTTCTGGATTCTTTTAAGATATAACACTTGCTACCAAATACTTTCATGTAACTTACATTGGGGTTATAGCCATACCATAACTCATAAGGAGTTTTGAATGTGTCTTTCTTCAATTGTACTTGGTTCAAGGTATGAACTGCAGTGCTGATAGCTTCCTTCCAGTACTTTATGGTGATGTTCTTTTCTATCATTAGAGTCCTTGCACAATCCATAATAGATCTATTTCTTCTTTCAGCTATTCCATTCTGCTCAGGAGTTCTAGGAGCTGATACCTATCTTTTGATTCCTCTTTCAATGAAAAAGTTGTTAAATTCATGGGAGATGAATTCACCACCTCTGTCTGATCTTAAGCATTTCAATCTTTTCCCTGTTTCCTTTTCCACTCTTGCCAAGTACCATTTGAACTTTTCAAATTCTTCTGACTTTTCTCTTAAATACATAACAGTCATCATTCTAGAATAATCACCAATGAAAAGAATAAAGAATTTATCTCTAGTATAGCTTTCTATTCCAATAGGTCCACATAAATCAGTATGCACAATTTCCAAAATCTATTTAGACTGATAGTTCTTACTCTTAAAACTAGTCTTACTCATTTTTCCAATCTGACAATTCTTACATAGACCAGTATCAGGTTTCTTCAAAGTAGGAATGCCTCTTACCTTCTTGAATTTGCTTATTTTCATCATGTTATCAAAATTCACATGACATAACCTTTTGTGCCATAGCCAAATTTCTTCAATTTGAGCAATAAAACATGAATATTCACTGAGATCAAGATAAAATAAGTTACCTTTTGTTTGTTTGCCTGATCCAATGAGTTTTCCTTTTCCATCTAGCAGTCTTGCTTGACTATTCATGAATTCAACCTTGAAACCAATGTTGATTAGCTGTGCTACACTTAGAAGATTATGTTTTAGTCCTTCAACCCAATAAGCATTATCACATATGATTTCTTTGGTTAATGAGATTCTTCCTTTTCCTTTTATACAACAAGGTTCATTGTTTCCAAATCTTACATTGCCACTATCACAGTCTTCTAGGTATTCAAATTTTGTCTTATCACCAGTCATGTGATGTGAACATCCACTATCTATTATCCATATATCATCTTTGCTTATATGAGAAATAAGTGCCATCTTATCTTCATCATCATCAGATTCATCTTTTATAGCAATAAAGAAAATTTCTTCTTCACTATCATCAGAATCTTTAGCCATAAAATATGTTTTATTACCTTTATCCTTGAATGATTTGAAATTCTTTTTTCCATAGTACTTGTGACCTCTCTTCTCTTCCTTGGCTTGTTTGTTTGGGCACCTAGCTACAATATGTCCAATTTCTTCACATGAAAAATAGATTAAAGGAGTTTTACCTTTATATTTACCTTTCCCTTTAGAGTACTTCTTTGCAAGTAGTGCTTCTACAATTTCAAGATCACTATCAGAACTTTCTTCTGATACTTCTTCACTTTCTAACTGAACTTCTTTTATTTTCTTGTTCTTCCTTAGTGAAACCTTGGCCTCAAATGCTGACTCAATATTTTTGGAAGTTGGAACATAGTTGTCATAGTTGTCTAATTCAAAGGTTGTCAATCTTCCAACTAAAGCATCCAAAGTTATATTGTGGTTTGCTTCACATCTTCTTTCTTGAATAGCTGATACTCTTATTGCATAGATAGGTAGTAATGTTCTGAGTACCTTGCTTATAGTAGTTTCATCAGTGATTGTTCCTCTAGAAGCTCTAATTGCACTAACACTTGCTTTGATCCTTTCAACATATTTTGCAATGTTTTCATCTTCTTTCATATTCATCTTGTCAAATTGTCCTCTTAGACTTTCTGCTTTGGCTCTTTTCACATTTGCATCACCACCATATATTTTCTTCAGTTTGATCCACATTTCATATGCAGTAGTGCATTCTTTAATTTCATCAAATTCTTCATAGCTAAGAGCTGATGCAATGTCTATCATCATGGTGTTATGACTCTTTTTCTCTACAATGTCTTCAATAGTTAATGCGCCAGTAGGAACTGTGTATTCTTCATCAATGTATTTGCATCCTGAATCAACAATGGAAGCCAGATGAAGCCTCATGAGACCTTGCCATGCTGAAAAGTTATCTCTATTGAGCTTTGGAATTTCTCTCTTGTCAGACATCCTGATCTTTAGCTTAGGTCCTTGAAACCCTTCCTGCAAGCACCAAAAGCTCTGATACCAATTGATGGAATATGGATGAAGTGAATGAGAGGGGGGGGTAAATCAGTCAACCATAAATCACTTTTCCTATTATTTCTTTCCAGATCCCTTAGGATATCTTAATGAATATTATCTATTTAACACTCGGTAAATAGATTGCAGTAACTTGGTAGATGCAGAGAGTATTAGTAAAAAAAATTTTTTTTAGATATTCATCACCACTTGTATATGATTAAGATAACTATTAAGAACACAAGAGACACAGGATTTAACGTGGAAACCCAATATGGGAAAAACCACCAATGTATCTAGATACTGATTTTCACTTTTCTGAAGTGATGCCCGGTTAGAAGCCAACCCGGTAAAAGGTTAAAAAACACACTGTTAGGTGTGACCTTGTTAGAGGATTTAATCACCTTACTAGGAGTGGCCTGGTAAGAGGTCTTGAGAACAATTCAATGGAATTGTCACCTTGTTAGAGGATTTACAATATGGTTGTTAAACCAACTCGGTTAAGAGATTTAGAATTCACTGTTACAATGATAAAAAGGTAACAATGAAAATGACCTGTATAATAATGCAACTGCCTTGCTGATTACAGATGTCTATTCTGTATAAGTGAGATCCTTCCTGATCGAATATATCTTTGCTGCTCCTCAAGGATATCTGGTCATCCTTCACAATTTCACACACACCTTTCCTATCTTTCTTCTATATATCTTCTTCCATATCTCTTCTCTATTTTTCACACTTGACCTTTTATTTATATGATTTTAGATTTGTCAAATTGGCATTACTTAGTATAATAGTCGGCTGAATTAAGCAAACTTTATTTGCAAAGATCCTTCAAGGGCCGACAGTGCTCGGTGACCATAATGAAATTTTCTACAATCTTTTGGAGACCGAGAGAACTCGGTAAACAATAACAGTCCTTTTTCTTTGATAACTGAGCGAACTCGGTAAATGCTGATTTTTCTTTGATAACCGAGTGAACTCGGTAAATGCTAATTTTTCTTTGATAACCGAGTGAACTCGGTAAACACTAATTTTAATGCCAGGTAGACCAACTGAGCTCGGTAGGTACTGATTGTTGCGGACTATGACATTGTGTGACATCAAAGACAATACATAATTTGAGTAGCAATTTTCTTCAGACAATTATTTCCAACACTTGGTCTTTTGGTCATGGGGGGAGGTCAGGGATGGGCTAATTCTTTAGGGAATCTCCATAGTTTGCTATGGGTTCAGGGGGGGAGTGGTGTCAGTCCTATGTGAGCTTGAGTGATCATAAGAAGAGACCTCAATCAACTCAGTAGCAGGGGAGTCATTTTCCAAAAGGGACTTCTCCTTCAAGGTCATTTCCTTGATTCTATTTTTGGATTTCTCCTTAGCAATTCTATTATAATAGTGGATAGAGCCCCCCAAATCCACCTCCAACTTGACTTGGGTATCCAAAATCCTCCATTTTTTGGGCTTCCTTTTAGTCTCAGGGGTACTATCAGTCTCCTTCATTTCCTTAGCTTCTAAGGACTCTGAGACATGGGATTCCTCATGCCCCTCCACCTTTTTAAAAGGGTTTTTCACACATCACTTACAACTTTTACATTCTTTAGGGAAAATATCCATTTACAGGATCTCTTAGATATAGTGGGAGGTGGATTGAGTGGGATTGTTGGCTTTCAAAGGAGAAACCTCCTGGGTGACTTCTTTGATAACAGGGGAAGGTTGGGGTAGAGGTAAGACAACCTTATGGAAGTTATAAAGATAGACCAAGAGGCCCTGGTGGAGAATGGGGATCGTGTTTTCAAGGTTTTCCCTAATATCCAGGATATTGCTTTCAATAGAATGAAGGAGGTAAAAAGGAATGGATATGAGATCCCTATTCTTGATATGATTGAGAAATGGTAAATGGTAATAGTAAAACACTATAAATTTACCTTCTAGGGTGAAGTACTTCATCACAATGAGGTAGAGCTTCAGCCAAAAATCTGGGAGCTCCTCAGGATTGAAACCTCAAGACTTCTTCATAGGTTTTCCCCAACCCTAATGAATAAGTTGAGGCTGGTAGGGTCTGACATCCTACTATTTTTTTTATATTTTCTTCCTTCCAAGGAGAGCCCTATCACCTTAGTGATAACTTCCTCATTAATATGGAAGTGAATACCTCTAATAGAAACTTTTCTATTGTTGCAAGATGAAATGAATTGCTTGGATAATTGCTCATCATGCCCCCGTTCATACGCTCCATGAAACCCTAGATACTACTTTCTTTATAGTAGTGGGTCACTAGAGGGCTAGAGGTGAACAACTCATCAATTTTATCAGGCTCAATATGTAAGGTATTGCCTCCCATGTCGATAATCTCCTTATCCTGTGCCATATTTTCTTGAGAATTGTAGGGGCGAGCTTCTTGAACCAAGGAATAAAATAGGTTGTTTTGATTTAACCATTTGAAGAGGAAAATATACTCAAAAGGTAGGCCTTGGGTAGTTTTTTGGGATTCAGGCTCTATACGGTGATATCTATTAGATCTCTAGGCATAATAATTAGCAGTTACGTCAGATTTGCACTTAGTATCCTTGTTAACCAAAAAAACTTGTTGATGGAGACAGGTATCTTTCCACACGTATTCACACAAAAGGAAATTATGATACTTTATGGGGTTTTGGGCATGCTTATTCATAATCAAAAAAATCATCAAGTTACGTTGACACATAATCAAGGTAGGTCCTTTAGCAAAGTTTACAACTTGGCACATTTTAAATATTATTGGTATCAAATTTCTCCCAGCTAATTAGTTGATGAGTCTCCCTAGGTAGCTCATTGATCTCCTCCTAATCACTTAGTCTAGTTTTCTTAAGACCAATAGAAGCCATCGAATCCACCACCATATTTCCCTCCCTAGAAATGTGGGAAATAGTCATGCATTGGAGATTGTTGAGAAGCTCACAGATTTCCAAAATTATTGTGTTAACCCGCCACCCTGCATTATCTCTTCTTTTGATAGCCTCCCCCACCACTTTGGAATCCCCCTCAATTTTCAATAGTTTGATGTTCATTTGAATGGAAAATTTAATCCCCTATAGAAGAGACATGCCCTCAGATTGATTGATAGTGAAATTATTAAGAGGCCCCGCATAAGCCAAGAGGCAAGTGCCATTGTGGTCTCTTAGCACATCTCCCCCACCCTGGGTAGGATTATTAGCCACCTCATCAAAATTTAATTTGGTCTAGCCACTATGTGGGGCAATCCATAGGGTAGCTTTCCTAGCCATTAACTTGGAGTTGTCAAACTTGGAGAAGCCAGTAAGTAGATTCCAATTATCATCCATTTTGATCTCCCAGGTAGAGGGGGGTGTCGAGGGGAGTCTCCACTTAGTCAAGCTAGCATTCTCACATAGGAGCTTGGTTCCAAGATAGAGGCAAGCCTCGGGTGGGGAACTAGACTCCCTGAATACCCTATTATTCCTTTCTTTCCAAATAGTCAAGAAGATGTGGGTAGGTAGAATTCTCCATAGGAGTTGGAGGAAGGGATGATTGGAGGGAGATCTCTAGATAAAGAACTGGTGGACATCATTACCCAAAACCCATGAGATTCCCAATTTGTCAATATCTTCCTACCAAATGTTAGCTACATAATCATAGTGTATGAATAGGTGATTCACCATTTCCTCCTCCTTTTTGTATAGGATGCACCTACTGGCCATAGAGAAGCCTCTTTTTATGAGGTTTTCCTCAGTTAAGACTTTACCATACATAAGGGTCCACTAGAAGAATTTTAGTTTTGGTGTGAGCTAAGGAATTCACACCTTCGTCCAATCCTCTATATTATTCTCCTCCTTCAGAAGAAGGTTGTAAGAAGTCTTGACCGAGAAGGTACTTGCTTGGGTGGGGGACCAAATTAGCTCATGAGCTCATTAGCCAAGTGCTTTAGTTTTTGTCTGTCTCTGACTAAACTAGATATATCTTTCCAATTCCCTCCAGCGATGTAGTTAGAAGTTTTGTTGCCAAGGATAGGCCTGAGATATTTCATGAGGTGGTTGAATCTACTACCAAGGTTAGGGAAGTTCAAAATCCAATATTCATTCTAGAATCTAATGGATCTACCATCTCCAAGGTGCCATAAAGCACCTTTAGAGAGTAAGGTTTTACATTTGCAGATGTTTACCCAAAGTTTGGAGCCATTGGGGAGGTCATTATCTCGGTACATCATCCCATAAGGGTGCCTTTCAAGGTACTTAGCTTCCATTATTTTACACCAGTCTTCTTTCCTTTTTATGAGCTTCTAAGCCACTTTTGTGGTGAGGGCTCTATTCATCAAGCTAATTCTCCTCAGGCCCAAACCACCCAGAAGTTTCAGGAGATAAACCATATTCCAATTGACTAAGGACATCCTCTTTTTCTCTTCAGAGCCAGCCCACAAAAATGTACTCTTTATTTTTTCTAACCTATCCAGTATATTGCTTTTGATTTTGAAGAGGGATAGAAAGTAGACTGAGATCCCCTAGAGAGTAGAGGCCACCAACTGAATTTTACCAACATTGCTCAAAATATTCCCTTTCCATCCAACAAGTTTTCTTTGGGTTCTTTCAAGGATGGAGTTCCATAATTCATGGGATACCTCTTTAACTGTGAGGGGGAGGCCGAAGTAGGTAGAGGGGATCGAAGCTAACTAAAAACCCAAAATTTGAAGCATGTTGGTTTGTGTCTCAATGGGTGTACTGAAGAAGAACATTTTTCTATTTAGATAGTTAATACATTGTCCGAAAGCCCAAGCATAATTTTCTTGAATTAGCTTCCACTATCTAGCCTTAATCACCAAAGAATACCCAAATAGGAAAGTATCATCCACAAATTGCTCCAACACAACTTGTTATGAAGTGAAAGTAGGTTTGACATCTTTTATTCTTCCCATGGAGGAGAGTATAGTCAGATTCTTACTAAGGACTTTAGCCACCATAATAAATAGGTCGGTGGAGAGAGGATCACCCTGCCTGAGCCTCTTTTCAGGTTGAAATAATCTATTAGGGGTGCCATTTACTAAAATGGAGAAGCTGATAGTTTGAGTACATTCTTGGATAATGGGAATAATTTTCTGATTGAACTCCATCATAGTAAGGAATTTTAGGAAGAATGACTATTTAACTTTATCATAGGATTTAGAGATATCAAGTTTGAAGGCCATACTTGGAACATTGTTGTTGTCCATGGAGTGGATATTTTTGTTAGTGGCGATGGCTGCATCAAGGATCTTCCTTCCCAGAACAAAACCTTTCTAAGTAGTGTTGATTATCTTATCCAGGAGGGGCTTTATTCTATTGACCAAGATCTTAGTGAGGATCTTGTAGAATGTATTGCAAAGGCTTATGGGCCTAAATTCTAGCATAGAGGTTGGGTTTTCATTCTTAGGGACTAGCACAATATAGGTTTTGTTATGTTGCCTTAGTAATCACCTCATTCTGAAGAAGTCCCTAGTAGCATATATAACATCTAGTCCCATAATGAAAGAAAGTCAGGGGAAATCCATCAGGTCTGAGACATTTATAGGAACCCATAGCAAAAAATTTCTTCTTGGCCTCCTCATCAGACACATGTTTCATGAGATGATCATTATCACTATGAGTAATAGCACTTTGGATGTGATCCAGAAGTTGATTTTGGGTGTTGACTGGGCACATTTGTCCATCATTTGAATACAATCTCTTAAAATAGTTTGCCACAACCTGATTGATTTTTTCCTTCTTAGTAACTTCATTCCCTCCCTCATCCCTCATTGTGTTGATAGTGTTTCTTCTTTTGTGGTTACTAGCAGATTTGTGAAAGGTCATATTTCTTTCCCCTTCAATGAGCTACTATATTCTAGATCATTTCTTCCAGTAGATTTCCTCCTTTTTCATAGTTTCCTACCATTTGTGTCTAGTTGTTTCTTCTTCCACCTATATCTAGGATGGGGAATTTCCAGTAGCCAACTGGGCTTGGAGGGACTCTAAGGTCTCTATAAGCTCATTTTTCTCTTTATGGAAATCACCAAAGTTATGTTTACTCTAGGCCTTGATCTCTCTTTTGATGATTTCCAATTTTTGGGCAATCTTGAACATGGAAGTACCTTTGATGTTAGTGGCCCATCGAGATTTCACTTGGTCTCCAAAAGAGGGATGAGAGCACCACATAATTTCAAATGTGAAGGGGGCCAAGCCAATCATAGGGGATTCCCACCAACAAAGAAGGAGGGGGTTATGATCACAAGTAGTTTTAGGGAGGGAAGACAAGGTGGAGGTCAAGTAGAGATCCTACGAAGAGGTGGTAAGGACATGGTCAAGCCATACCTAGATGAGATGGGATCCTTTCCTATTAATGGTCTAGGTGAAGGGGTTTCCCTTCAGAATAATGTCCAAAATGAAAATGTAGGAGATAAAATCCACCAGGTCCCCCATACTATTAGAGTAGTCCATTAATCCACCACACTTCTCCAAGAGGTAAAGAGGGGTGTTAAAGTCACCAACCACCAAGTAATTAGTAGAAGTGTCTTGGTCTATCCAAAGGGACATTTATTTCCAAAGGGAATCCCTAACAAACTAAGTATTAGGGGCATATATATTGAACATGTTCCACTCTAGCCATTTTTTCCGTAAAGTAATAGCAAAGAAGTTTGGGGAGGAGGTGAGTAGTTGGCCAGTAATAGTTTTGGAGTTCCAGAGTGTAGAAATGCCCCTAGAATCCACATAAGCTTTAGAGTAGAGAAACTTAGCCCCTGGCCAGATATTGGAAACTAGGGTGGAAAAATCATTGAAAGACATCCTAAATTCTTGAATGAGAAGAATATACAACTTATGATAAAAAATCTAATGTTTAACAACACTTTGTTTGAGGGAGCTATTTAGACCCCTAACATTCCAAGAAATACAAATCATTTCTTATTACTAAAGCTTATTTCTAGGATTTGTCACCTACCTACTGCAACATCCATTGTAGTCCCTCTCAATCTCTTGGTGCAATATGATGGCCTTCCTCTGGGTGTCTCCATCCCCACATCAGCCTTTTT
Source organism: Chamaecyparis obtusa (assembly GCA_027943335.1). Taxonomy (NCBI): domain Eukaryota; kingdom Viridiplantae; phylum Streptophyta; class Pinopsida; order Cupressales; family Cupressaceae; genus Chamaecyparis; species Chamaecyparis obtusa. The sequence continues at coordinate 33,133 of BSBK01010302.1, read as the reverse complement.
GTGCTTGGTTTTCTTTTTATGTATTTTTCATTCCCTGTCATCTTCCACCACATAGAAATCTATACCTAGGGATTTGGGAGAGGAAGGGTAGTTATTTTTCTCCAACTATGAAGGAAGTTTTGTATTAGATTTAGGGGATTTTATCTTGAGAACAACCATAATGGTAGGCTATCCAACATAGTATGGCTAATCTCACTCATCTCCAAGGTAGCCACTGAGGGGTTCTCCAATGGCTCCTCCATTGGTAGGGGTTAAGTAGCTTCAATTTTAGGGTGTAACACTTCATTCTCTAGAAGGGTGACTATCTCTCCTTCCATCTTTGGGTTTTCCCACTCTAGGTTTTACAATGCTTCATCCATTAGGGGTGGGCTAGTCTTCTCCTTCTCTTCTCCTTCTGTCAAGGGTGGTTCCTTAGTGATGTCCTTATCCTTATTCCCCTTTTTGGTTCCTTATAGGGAGGCTTTGCAAGTATCACTAGAATGGCCTCTATTAACACATTTGTGGTAGTAGAGTGGCATTTTCATACACTAGAGCTTGAGTCCATCTTCCCAGTTTGGATTTCAAAATAAAAAATTTAGGGAGGGTTTTATTCAGGGTGGCATTCACATAGAACCTAGCGAGCACCAGCTTGGATTTAGAGTGGGTTACCTAGTCTTTCATGATAAAAGTGCCAAATGAGTCTCCTATCCATCTGAACACTTGTTCATCCTAATATTCATGTGAAAGACTAAAGAGGCAAACCCAAACTAGGGCCATTTTGGTCAGCTCAGTCATCGGGTTGAACCCAAGTTTCTATTTTTCTAGGGAAAGGAAGTTCTTTCCATAGACACATGACCCCAACAATACAAAGGCCAGGTCCTCCATAGTAGTGAACTTGAATAGGAATAGCCCACTTGGCATTGTAGAGACAAGGATAGATCCCTTAATCTTCCATTGGGTAGTCACCTACTTTCTGACCATTTCAATGATAGATCAAAATTTGAAGAATCAACCCACTAGTGCCAACTAAAAATCTTTCATAGTCCTATTCACCATAGAATTTGGGAGTGAGAGTTTGGCACCTTCCTCAGTCTAAATGAAATCCACTAGGAGATCATCCAGAGATGTATGGGCTTCACCAAAAAGTGCACCTTTCCAGCTGGATTTGGGGGGGGATGAAGGGGCATCAACAAAAGAGGATGCCTTATGGATTCCCTCCATTGACTCTTTCAATTAGTCTATGATAGAGGTAATCACGAGACCAACATGGGGTCTAGAAGGGGGGCTTGCTAGGGGGGGAAATTCTCTCCTAGGGGATGTGGGGATGGGAGCTTGTAGTTTGAAAATAGAGCTAATTTTATTGTTATACTACAAGCTATACTTTTATTATTCTATGGAGAAAATTTAATGTTAAAACTATCTATATTTTTAGTCCTTGTAAGTTACTGAAATGTGAATATATTGGAAAGATATTTAAAGGCTATGTGGGGGTATTTTTTACATCCCTTCACATTGAATGGTATAACCTTAAGGTTTTAAATTTATAGTATGTGTTATAGATATTTCATTATTATATTCTTAAGTCTCTTATATCAACTTCTAGTACATGGAGAATATTACCAATTTTGGTGCCCATTAATGCTGGTCCAAAAAATCCTTTGTGTTTTTTATATTAATGTTTCTAATACTATATTTTTTTTGTTCATGCACCTATAATGTCTCATAAGTATCTCAGTATAGATTTTAGAAGATCAAGTTCACTAAAAGTATTTTTGAAAATATTCTATTTCACAAATATATTTTGGATTAGGCACAAAGAACTTTATAGCATTACGGTCTATTTAAGTCAAGATATAAGTGTAAAAAAATAATTTCAAAATGGTGGTGTATGCTAAAATAACATCTCTCTCTTATATATATGATAATAGTTGATTATTTTGGAGTTACATTTTTATATTCATGTAAAAATAGGTTTTGAAGGGGTCTTGAAACGCTTTACAAGAATATTTAAGGAAAGTATGGAACCCCACTAAAATGAGTAGCTGAAAGATATAAAACATCACAAACCAAGAACCATAAACTAGAAAACAATTAGCAATATGAAAATGAAAGGCATAAAAAGGTACAGTTTTCCAAGAGTAACCATACCAAGGCTAAAGCCTAACATCAAAGAACAAGTCTCCCTATTAATAAGAACCATAGAATTTTAAAAGGCCCGCTTATCATCAATATTACATTTTAATATGGTTCCCCAAACCACAATGGGTATTAACCTGGCTCCTACAACCACCACTTTGGGTTTTAACATGGCTCCCAAAACTATCATCACACACAACCTCAAAAGATTTATCAACAATAAAATAGAAAAATATTTGGTCTTTTGGAATGCTCCATGAATTTCTATGGGTTTTGAAATAGCTCCTGGGTGATCCCACGAGACTGTGTCCCACATTTAGGGACAAACAAAATTGTGACATTGGGGAAAAATTTTTTTTGATGTCTTCGTTTGAAGTGGTGGACCCACCTTGCATGAAGTACCCCAAACAAGGGGATTCGTGTCAAGACCCCTAGGTGGCTTCGTGCAAAGAGGGGCTTCGCAAGAAGCCCCTTGGACCAGATTTTTTATAAATTTTTGGTGTTTTATATTTTTTATTATTTTTACTGACACTATTTGTAGACCCCAGGGCTTGGAGTGAAGTACCTCAGCACGCTAGCATGCCAGTGCCTCTCTAGCTTCATCAATGTCTTCAATTTCCTAGCAGTATTAGGTACACACATTTTTCTCATTTTATATTGTAAATAATATGTTTTGTATTTATTTTAGCTTGTTATTTATTTTAAATAATTTTTTATTCGTACAAATGTTAGAAATTGGTAGTTAAATATTGACTAATATGTTAGAAATTAATAGTAGAATTTTAGAAAATCATAATTAAATATTAGAAAATAATAGAAATATTAAAAATCATAGTATAAATGTTATAATATGTTAGAAAATGTTAGAAAATCGTAGTAGTTTGTTAGCACATGTTAGAAAATATTTACAAAACATTAGAAACCATAATAGAAATGTTAGAAAATGTTAGAAAACATTAAGATTAAAGTTAGAAAATGTTAAATTTTAAGTTTAAAGTTAGAAATGTTAGAAAATGTAAAATTTTAAGTTTAAGGTTGTAAATATTAGGAATCTCTCTCTCTCTCTCTCTCTCTCTCTCTCTCTCTCTCTCTCTCTCTCTCTCTCTCTCTCTCTCTCTCTCTCTCTCTCTCATGTACACACATTTTAGTAAATATTAAAGTTAGTTATTTGTTTTAAATAATTTTTAGTTTGTAAAAATCTTAGAAAATTGTAGTTAAATTTCTGAAAATGATCTAGTAGTATGTTAGAAAATCTTAAAAAAATGTAGTACAATAAGTTTCTAGGACCCTTATTCCTCTCTTACGACATATTAAGACACTTAGGATCCTTTAGGAATCTCAAGATCTTATAATACATATTAGGACATCTTACTTGACACATAGGACCCCTTAGGACCCATATGACCCATTATTATATCTTAAAATGTCCTAAGACAGATTCATCTATCTTATCTTTTGTTAATACATATGTGAACCCATCATTTCCCGCAAGAACCCTTAAGACATACTAGTATCAATTAATGTAACCTAAGATCCCTTAGACCACTTATCACATCTACGACCCATTAACATTGTTGGACCATTATACATCCCTTACGACATTTTAAGACATATATGACCCATTCAGATCATCAAGACCCATTAACATATCTTAGGTTGTCTTATGACACATTTTTGTACATCTTAGATTTAATTAATATCATACAAGGGTCCACTAATGAAACATAGGACCCCTTAGGACCTCTTATGTTAACCCCAAGCCCTTAAGAGACTCTACCTGACCCTTATCCATCCCTTGCATTATCCTAAGACACATCTAGGACTCATTGTTACCCACAACCCCTCAAGAAAGTATAGGACCACTTATATTGCACCTACAACCCATAAACATTCTAGGACTCTTATCTAGATCCCTTATGAAATCTTAAAATAAATCTAAAACCTTAGGACCCCCAAGACCCATTAAAGAATCTTAGGATGTCCTAGGAAAACTTAGACCACTTATCACATCTATGACCAATTAATATTATTGGACCATTATACATCCCTTATGATATTTTAAGACATATATGACCTATTCAGATCCTGAAGACCCATTATACATACGAGGATCCACTAATGTAACCTAGGACCCCTTAGGACCTTTTATGTTACCCATGACCCCTTAAGACACTCTGTAATGCCCCACCAAGGAACCCTTGGCTCAAGGACATTATACTCATTAAGTCATACACAATATATAATACTTTTTTTTCAATAAAATAGCGGAACATAATCTAATTTGATTTATTTAATGTTACGAAAGGTCAAGAGAATAAAGAGATTATACTACTTGTCTTGCTAAATTAACAAATTATTATTCTTGCATACCTGAATATTGCTAACTTTCTTTTACATGATGACCACCATGTCCAACACCTGTAACTACACATATGTCTAAACAACTAGATGTAAACATTAGATATATTATATTACAAATAAATGTTTTATTGATAACTTAGCTATGAGAATCATTATTAAGGAGTGAAATCATTGCATTATAAACTTAAAGACAAACCCTAAGGGACTGGACCTAAGCCTCGGGGGCTCATCATCGATGGCCTTGCCTACGTTCACGCTCAGAGACTTCGTAGTTTGACTCTCCCCATTCTAGACTATCTATTTGTAAAATCAAGAAAGCGGGTATGCAACCCTTTCTAGGGTCTTGTCCCCCAGACAGTTTTCCCTTCGGTTGCCACCCACTTAGGTGGAACAAGGAGAAATTCCTAGACTTAAAGTTGAAAACTTCATACAAATTTCATAACTCAAAAACATAGTTTAACTCACACTGATATAGTATTCATGAAACCTCCTTAATCATAGTATTTACTAAAGTTCCTTCCAAGCAAACATAGGAGTGAAATACATATATCCCACTAAGATATTGTCATGTATTTTATAATCACTAATAGCATCATCATAGAAAAATATACCTATGTAATCTCATGAAATCATGACATAGGCTTAAAACCTCTTCTATCTCTAACGGTAAACTTAGTTACGATGAAATCAAATCAAATGATTAAGAAGTTATCCATAATTAAAATAAGAATTATTAATATTACAAAGAACATGTTTACAAGTGTGCAACCATAACAATAAGAAACTACAATAAGACACAACATGCATATAATTATTAGAACAAACTTATATCAACTACCAAAAATGTGTAGTACGAATAAGGGTACAAGTGAACACAATCCAATAAGTGTATGCACATGTATAAAATCTACAAAAGTATTCAAGAATATACAAAATGACCAAGAGAAAGATAGGAGCATATAAGGGGGTTGATCTCAAACTATGCTAACCTCATATTATTAATACAAATAATATAAGTAACCCCTAAATGAAACCCAAGACATCAATATTTACAACAGTAAAATTAATATACAAGATAATATAGTCTCACATCTAGAGAGAATAATCTATATATATATATATACAACTTATTTAAATTCCCTAATACTTATGTGCATCTTTATGTAAATCTATGTCATCTAGTAACAAACACCTTTCATTCTAGTTCCTAATCATAAAGGGTTGTCCATTGGAGACCATTACACAAACTCTTACACACACACATGTATCTCTAGACATACATCTAACCTTCTAGCGTCCACTATATCCTTAATAATTATACAAATTTGTCAACAACTTAGGAGATTTACTTATATATCTAATTGTATTTATTTTATTTTATTTTTAACAATTAACATTCGAAGAGTAATCACACATTTCTTGTTTCTATTTATATATTACAATAATAACTACTTCTATTTATTGTAAATAATAATAATGTATCTAAAAAAAAGAATATGAAAGAATGTCAATAGCCTATCTTTTACACCTAAAAGAATTGATTTTTACAACTAATAATATTTGAATATCTATTTATTTTATCCGATAATATTATACCTAAATTGGCAAACTAGTATCCTATAGTTCTTATCTATAATTGAAATAAATGGAACATTACATAAATAGTTAATATTACTAATTGGATCCAATCTTACCTTCATGCCAAGCTTTACCCGATCATCCCACGGCACTGAATGCAAATAGCTCTGCTGAAAATCTGTAACATTCATTCTGTATAGAGCCCTACTCAGTCCTTTATAAATTTCCAACCAAACTATATTTTCCCGATCGCTCCGGTGAACTTATTCCAAACTAGGTTTTATCAAACATATTTCAAAATCGTGAAGATCCAACGGTTAAATTTAAAGTTACGGTCTCTGTACCGAGACTGAAATTGACTGTCATAAAACAACAGATTAGAGGCAAAAGTTTTATTCAATCCTCACATCACAGTCACAACCCAAATTCTAAATTTACTCATGTGAAAAAAAATTCATATGCTTATCAATATCTAAAATTCCATTCACTTGTAGTGCATTTCAACCTATCGGTTTCCTTTCTTTATAAAGGAAACCAAAACATATGACAGTACTCCATTAATGATGAGTTCTCCAATCAATTTCTACTAAACATTAATAAGAGATTCTTGATTTCGAACAGCAAGAGATATAAAGCAAAAGACATCACGAAATCTGAAATTATATTAATATTACACTTCATTAACACATAATATCGATGGCTCTCCTCTAAACTTGTCTCCTGTCCTCTATGTCACCCCCCCCTCCTGTGTTTATTTCTTCCATTTGATATAGTTGTTTTCAGAAAACTGAAACGGTTCCATAACCAATAGATTTCTTCCTATGAATAAATTTGATTAATCTTTTTGTCAAAAAGGTTATTGAGAGATCTTCAAATTAATTAACAAACTATACTTTTAGTCTTATCTATTTAATTCCTCATACGTAGGATTATCTTAAGTTATAGTTAAGATTCTTTACTAAGGAATAAGATTCCTTAACCTAGTTATTTATTTATTTTTATTTTTATAATGATAGCTTAGTTTTCTTTTCTTTATTTTCTTTATTTATTTTATTGTAAAATTCATTTGTATAATAATGTTCTTATAAATTTTTTGATAAAAGAATATAATAAAATAAATAAAGCTTTTATTTTATAATCAAAATATTTAAAATATGTAAAAACTATTTAAAATTATATATATGTATTTATTTATTTTTAAATACATAGAAAAATAATAAAAATCTTTTTTATCAATAACATATTTAATTTAAAAATATTTATTATATTTCTTTTAGATTTGTAAAGTGAAATATTACATAAATGAAATTACATTGTTTGTAATTCACAACATTTTAAACTATATATTTATGAAAGTCATACAACCACATATATTATTTACATATTTACGTCTATGCATATTTACATCTAGAAACATCAACTAACAATTTACTATAAGTGATGAAAGGTTTACTTACCATTTTAGTTCCTTACCGAATATGAATTAGAGGAGCACTACATCATCCCCCCCTAAGATGAGACTTACTCCTGGAAGTCAGAAATGTTGAAATAGAAATACACCACGCATTAGATCTTAAACACATTTTAACCTATATCACATGTATAACTAATCCTTGAATCCATAGAGAATAATCCTCATAATATGGTTAAACATAAAATATATATCCCAATCAATTTTACTACCACCAACAAAGATAACTTGAACTTGATCACACATTAGTACGAATAGAATTTTCCCTTTATTTAGAAAGTAAGGACCAAGGTAAATAGCTTGAACCACTCAATTTTCCTTAAAATATATCAAAATGATACAATTTCCTTCTCTTTCAACACATATAAATCAAATTTTTACTTGCATCCAACGTAATGATATATTTCAATTTAACATAAAACATTGAGCATATCCAAATATGCCTCATAAACAATCATATCAGTCCACATCACTGGGATTACACATCACAAGGATCAGGAGTGGATATGCCTCTCTAGACAAACTCTCACTCTGGGATACAATACCAGTCTCTTCTATATCCAAAATCCATCATCAAAACCTCACATAGTGGCTTGATGGTGTCTTAGGCCTTTGTCATAAAGACCCTCCATACAAGTCCACGTGTCATATCCCTTGTTTTTGTAAGGTGGTTAGCCTCCAAGGAACATACACCACACATAGGAAGGTAGTGGATACTAGCTACATAATAGCCTCACATACCCCCATCCTCAAGGGTTCCCTGCGTCTACTTCCTCGTATACACTCACCAAGTCTGCCTCATGCGTCCTTAGTGAGGAATCACAACACAAGACCAACATTACGAAAGAAGATAGTTTAGCCATCAAAGCTCAACAATAATATTAAATAAATAAATAAAATGGAATTATCAATCTCAACAAAAAGATAAGAAGAATCCAAGATAAATTTCATAAGTCTTGGCTAAACTATTATAGAAAAAGATAAGAAAATTATTGGTCTACACAACTGAAGATAAATTAAATTCACCATAAATTGCACATCACATCACTATGTGACTATATCTAGTCACCTCACGAGGAAGGAGGGAACAATGTCTAGCTATCGCAATAGCCCTTCATGTGGTTGGGCCCAGGCAACACTACCCACATGGCATAGGGGGTTCACCTCGGCAACACCCCTGCATCGAATGGTGCAGAATAAGCATGCCAACCCACTCGGCATGACCATACACCAAGTGGAGTAAGCACACTCTAGTCGTATGTCGCATGGCAGTGTTCCTTGTGGAGTAGGCACACACAGGACACACCCCGCATAATGATGTCTCTCATAGATCATCATCGTAGCCAGAGGTATACATGGCTTGGGCCTACCCATATGCCTACCACGTCTACAAACCAAGCATCCATGGGTGCCCCTCTACAAGCATGCAAGTATCACCAATATACTCTACATCAAGTAGGAAACAAAATACATACATATACTGCGCCTTCACGTAATCATGTACGTGGCATCGTGTTCTCGAGCTCAGCTCGCTACCATCAGCAACACGGCATCATCACCTCACACTATGTCGGAACAATAGTGGGGTGTGGCATCATATTCATTGCATCATGTCGGAACATGTGCGAATATGGTATCCATCACAGCATGGGCTAACAAAATCTCCCTCCACATGCTGGACCACATAGAAATGTACATATCCATAAATCATATATCTCCTCTTAGAGGCTCATATCAAGTACTGGTATTGTGCTCAAGAATTGTGGGAATTAGGATAAACACTTATGAACTAAATGTTTAGGTTCATCATAAGGGGAAGCATAGTTTACTCTTTTCCCTCGAGTAGTGGAAGCTAAGGTCACTTCACGTCGCCATTATACGTACGCCACATAAATACCTGAGGAAATGGTGCTACTACTACCCCTCCACATACTAAATTACCAACACTCATGGGTTGGCACTCAGTAGGGTGACAAACAAGAAGGCAACACATGAATGGTATGGTTCTCCCATACCCTTATCCAAACATAACTTCCATGGATGGTACTTATATTGCACCACTCCATGGAACTCAAATAATTACTGGTTATACACAACACCCAACATAAGCACTAGCACTGGTTTTATCACATTTACAAGGAAGTACACAATAACATCACATAGTATCCATATATTCTAATTTTTATTTTATTTTCACAACTCACTTTGTCTCCCTAGTAAAAAATACCAATGACATACTTAATCACATTTCACCTCCTCATGGGCATATGCCAATATCTAATGTACACATATCAATCTCTGCCATTCCCATAATAATAACATCTATTTTCAAGATGACTTTAACTTATATAAAATAAGGCAAAAGGAAAAATGATACACTATATTTCTTCAAGAGTCATTGAATCAACACATATTTGTTTTAATTAAGGAAAGGAAACAATAAACTTGTACTATGTACATTTATTAGTCACATAATAAATTCACAACTAATCATTATAAACCATTATGGACATTTACTTTTCACCTAATCAAGGACACTAAGAGTGGACCAAGTATCATCTTTTCAAACAAATGAATTAGCTAGGTACTTTCATTACACATGATAAATCCCTCCAATAAGGACACAACACACCATATAGACATTTCAAGACACTAGTTTTCACTAATATAATGACTTCAATACTAATAAGGAATACATTGAATTCTCAATTGCCTAATATTGCAATTTGGGGAGGATAATCACATCATTACTGAACTTACCATAGCATTCATATTTCATCTAAATATTACCTATTCATCAAGTCAAGAACAAACAATTTTAGAAAGATAGTCAAGAAAATATTACATCAACCCTACCTATTCCTTCAATAATTGTACCAAAAGAACACATATTCCTTTCATTGTGAAAAACTCCTAATTTCATCTATGTGGTTAATCCCTACATAGGCTTATAGTCACAAATGGACCTTAGGTCATTTAGCCAAGAATTTCCAAAATCAACAAATTAAATCATATTTTTACTTTATATAGATAGCATCATTTGATGGTCATTCATCATGAATAGAGAAGAGATATTTATTTTTAATTTGCGGTTTTTATTATTATCAAATAACCCTAATATAATTCATGTAAACATTCAGGTGTTATAAAAAAAAAAAAAATCAATCATGCATCATGTCACATTATCATTTGCATATAAATCTAAGGAGAAATACTCACCATGTTAATTTTAGCAGATGTTCCCCACTATTTATAATTCTTCAACAACAACATGACCAAAAGGATTACCCAAGAATTCCAATGTTGCAACATAATTAATAAGGTCCTAAATTCATGTTTTGTACAAGGATTTTTTTATTTTATTTTTCAATTCTATTCTAAAATAGGGAATAAGAAAGAGAGAGACACAATATTTTAGTCCTTACAATAGCCTATAATATGTATGTAGTAACTTTATCATTTTCATCTATAATAAGGAGAACTACCATAGTAACATCAGTAACTAAATTCATTGATCACACATAGCTATTATGATATAAAAATAGAATAAGGTGTAAAGCCTTTTCAACTCAATCAAGCAACCTATAATCACTATAACAAGCACTCGTGATGACAAGTTTTAGAGGAGGTATGGTTGGCTACTGTCAACACTTATGGTACAAAATAATTTATAATACTAATTGGAATCCTTCTAGGAGTACAACAAAAGGGTGATATAAAACATGTGGAATTCATTAGCATTTATTTATTAGAAAGATATCCACTGTCTATGAAAGTACTTAGGAGGCTCATTCATTATTTCTAGAATGCAAAATAGAAGTAATTTATGTAAGACAACCTAATCTTAGAATAATAGGTACACTTTTATAAAATACTATAGCATGAATACCAAGAACATAATTCCTATATCTAGGATCTTATCTTATAATGATAAACCAAAATTAAACTATGCAAAATATTGAGCAATAAGTGAGCTAAGAGTCCCAGAGTTCCCAGTGTGGAAACCTAGGGCTCTGATACCAGATGTAATGCCCCACCAAGGAACCCTTGGCTCAAGGACATTATACTCATTAAGTCATACACAATATATAATACTTTTTTTTCAATAAAATAGCGGAACATAATCTAATTTGATTTATTTAATGTTACTAAAGGTCAAGAGAATAAAGAGATTATACTACTTGTCTTGCTAAATTAACAAATTATTATTCTTGCATACCTGAATATTGCTAACTTTCTTTTACATGATGACCACCATGTCCAACACCTGTAACTACACATATGTCTAAACAACTAGATGTAAACATTAGATATATTATATTACAAATAAATGTTTTATTGATAACTTAGCTATGAGAATCATTATTAAGGAGTGAAATCATTGCATTATAAACTTAAAGACAAACCCTAAGGGACTGGACCTAAGCCTCAGGGGCTCATCATCGATGGCCTTGCCTACGTTCACGCTCAGAGACTTCGTAGTTCGACTCTCCCCATTCTAGACTATCTATTTGTAAAATCAAGAAAGCGGGTATGCAACCCTTTCTAGGGTCTTGTCCCCCAGACAGTTTTCCCTTCGGTTGCCACCCACTTAGGTGGAACAAGGAGAAATTCCAAGACTTAAAGTTGAAAACTTCATACAAATTTCATAACTCAAAAACATAGTTTAACTCACACTGATATAGTATTCATGAAACCTCCTTAATCATAGTATTTACTAAAGTTCCTTCCAAGAAAACATAGGAGTGAAATACATATATCCCACTAAGATATTTTCATGTATTTTATAATCACTAATAGCATCATCATAGAAAAATATACCTATGTAATCTCATGAAATCATGACATAGGCTTAAAACCTCTTCTATCTCTAACGGTAAACTTAGTTACGATGAAATCAAATCAAATGATTAAGAAGTTATCCATAATTAAAATAAGAATTATTAATATTACAAAGAACATGTTTACAAGTGTGCAACCATAACAATAAGAAACTACAATAAGACACAACATGCATATAATTATTAGAACAAACTTATATCAACTACCAAAAATGTGTAGTATGAATAAGGGTACAAGTGAACACAATCCAATAAGTGTATGCACATGTATAAAATCTACAAAAGTATTCAAGAATATACAAAATGACCAAGAGAAAGATAGGAGCATATAAGGGGGTTGATCTCAAACTATGCTAACCTCATATTATTAATACAAATAATATAAGTAACCCCTAAATGAAACCCAAGACATCAATATTTACAACAGTAAAATTAATATACAAGATAATATAGTCTCACATCTAGAGAGAATAATCTATATATATATATATACAACTTATTTAAATTCCCTAATACTTATGTGCATCTTTATGTAAATCTATGTCATCTAGTAACAAACACCTTTCATTCTAGTTCCTAATCATAAAGGGTTGTCCATTGGAGACCATTACACAAACTCTTACACACACACATGTATCTCTAGACATACATCTAACCTTCTAGCGTCCACTATATCCTTAATAATTATACAAATTTGTCAACAACTTAGGAGATTTACTTATATATCTAATTTTATTTATTTTATTTTATTTTTAACAATTAACATTCGAAGAGTAATCACACATTTCTTGTTTCTATTTATATATTACAATAATAACTACTTCTATTTATTGTAAATAATAATAATGTATCTAAAAAAAAGAATATGAAAGAATGTCAATAACCTATCTTTTACACCTAAAAGAATTGATTTTTACAACTAATAATATTTGAATATCTATTTATTTTATCCGATAATATTATACCTAAATTGGCAAACTAGTATCCTATAGTTCTTATCTATAATTGAAATAAATGGAACATTACATAAATAGTTAATATTACTAATTGGATCCAATCTTACCTTCATGCCAAGCTTTACCCGATCATCCCACGGCACTGAATGCAAATAGCTCTGCTGAAAATCTGTAACATTCATTCTGTATAGAGCCCTACTCAGTCCTTTATAAATTTCCAACCAAACTATATTTTCCCGATCGCTCCGGTGAACTTATTCCAAACTAGGTTTTATCAAACATATTTCAAAATCGTGAAGATCCAACGGTTAAATTTAAAGTTACGGTCTCTGTACCGAGACTGAAATTGACTGTCATAAAACAACAGATTAGAGGCAAAAGTTTTATTCAATCCTCACATCACAGTCACAACCCAAATTCTAAATTTACTCATGTGAAAAAAAATCCATATGCTTATCAATATCTAAAATTCCATTCACTTGTAGTGCATTTCAACCTATCGGTTTCCTTTCTTTATAAAGGAAACCAAAACATATGACAGTACTCCATTAATGATGAGTTCTCCAATCAATTTCTACTAAACATTAATAAGAGATTCTTGATTTCGAACAGCAAGAGATATAAAGCAAAAGACATCACGAAATCTGAAATTATATTAATATTACACTTCATTAACACATAATATCGATGGCTCTCCTCTAAACTTGTCTCCTGTCCTCTATGTCACCCCCCCCTCCTGTGTTTATTTCTTCCATTTGATATAGTTGTTTTCAGAAAACTGAAACGGTTCCATAACCAATAGATTTCTTCCTATGAATAAATTTGATTAATCTTTTTGTCAAAAAGGTTATTGAGAGATCTTCAAATTAATTAACAAACTATACTTTTAGTCTTATCTATTTAATTCCTCATACGTAGGATTATCTTAAGTTATAGTTAAGATTCTTTACTAAGGAATAAGATTCCTTAACCTAGTTATTTATTTATTTTTATTTTTATAATGATAGCTTAGTTTTCTTTTCTTTATTTTCTTTATTTATTTTATTGTAAAATTCATTTGTATAATAATGTTCTTATAAATTTTTTGATAAAAGAATATAATAAAATAAATAAAGCTTTTATTTTATAATCAAAATATTTAAAATATGTAAAAACTATTTAAAATTATATATATGTATTTATTTATTTTTAAATACATAGAAAAATAATAAAAATCTTTTTTATCAATAACATATTTAATTTAAAAATATTTATTATATTTCTTTTAGATTTGTAAAGTGAAATATTACATAAATGAAATTACATTGTTTGTAATTCACAACATTTTAAACTATATATTTATGAAAGTCATACAACCACATATATTATTTATATATTTACGTCTATGCATATTTACATCTAGAAACATCAACTAACAATTTACTATAAGTGATGAAAGGTTTACTTACCTTTTTAGTTCCTTACCGAATATGAATTAGAGGAGCACTACACACTCTAGGTCATATTAGGTCCTAATAGGTCACATTAGGTCATATTAGGAAATAAGGTATGTCTAAGTTGTTTCTCTACTTAAAGACCTAACTAGACCTATTAGGACAAAGTAGACCCAACTAGGACCAATTAGATAGGCATTAGGTCTTTAAACAACATTAGTCTAACCAATTAGATGTATTAGGACTTATTAGGTCCAAATAGGCCTAACTAAACCTATTTAGACCTATTATGACCTATTAGATAGGTAACTAGACCAATTAGGACCTATTAGACTTAAGTAGACCTAACTATACCAAGACCAATTAGGACCTATTAGGAACAAAATTTAGGACCCAATTATATACCTAATTAGACCCAATTAGACCTATTAGGACTAATTAGAACTAATTAGGATAGGTAATTAGACTCAATTAGAACCAATTATGACTCAATTAGAATCAATTAGAACCAATTAGGACCTAATTAGACTCAATTAGAACCAATTATGACTCTAGGACCACTTATGTTATCCACAACCCCTTAAGAGAGTCTAGGACCACTTATATTACCAACGATCCCTTAAGACACTCTATGACTCTTATCTATATGTTAGGATAGGTAATTAGACTTAAATAGAGCCTAATTAATTTAAGACCTAATAAGACCTCTTATGTTATCTATGACACCTTAAGACCTAATAAGACCTCTTAAGTTATCTACAACCCCTCAAGACCTAACTAGTACATCTTAGGACCCTTAAGACCTAATAAGACCACTTATGTTACCCACGACCCCTTATGTACATGCATTTTTAGTAAATTTTAAAGTTATTCCTATGACCCATTGATGTACATGTTAGGTTTCATTAATACATACTAGTATATCCTATGACCTATTGATGTCTTATCTATACCTTAGCACCTCTTATGTTACCCATGACCCCTTAAGACCTAATAAGACCTCTTATGTTATCTATGACCCCTTAAGACCTAATTAGTACATCTTAGGACTCTTAAGACCTAATAAGAACACTTATGTTACCCACGACTCCTTAAGACACTCTAGGATCAGTTATTTTACCCATGCTGCCTTATGTACACATATTTTTAGTAAATATTAAAGATAGTCCTATGACCCATTGATGTCTTATTTATACCTTAGGACCTCTTATGTTACCCAACACCCCTTAAGACCTAATAAGACCTCTTATGTTATCTATGACCCCTTAAGACCTAATAAGACCACTTATGTGACCTAATAAGACCTATAATTCTATGTATTTAGATATTTGTTTCCATTTTACATGTAGTTCTAACATGTAATCAAGTAGTAATTATTAACACTTAGCTTTCACATGTGATGTATCTAGATGGCCCCTCAAGGTGCACCTCAGACTCCTGATATGGATACTATTTTTCATATGGTTGATACAGAGATAGCTTGACTAAGGGAGTCTATCTGTAGGTCTGCAGTGGATGGTATATATAGAGATATGTGTGCTACTATATTAAGTAGTTTGGAGACTATGACTGGTAGATTGAGGTCTCACTCCTCCTTCATGCCTTAGGTAGTTGAAGCCATTTTCTGAGAGTTAAGGAAGGAGGTCTTGAGCAATGTTTCCTTGTTGACAGTTCAGAACCTCATCCCCAAGTAAATGATCAAATGAGAGATTTTCCCATATTATGAGTGGATGAGAGTGGTGAGGGAATATCATGTCACATAGTGTGTGATACCTCAAATTTCATGTATGATTTATCCTTGACTTCTTGCAGCACACGGTCATTATCCAAATAACAACTAGATTCCATTATATTTTGAACATCAGTTGTATGCTAAGTTCCATTTCGGAGTTAGGGTCAACTATTTAGATATCCCATCATATTATAGTCAGGGTCTTGGTAGGGTTGTAGACCATGATTAGTATGGTAGGGTTGATTGAGTTGTGCAACCTTGTAGATAGGTAGTTGGGGAGAGAATTCTGGTAGTGGCACCGGCAATGGCTTCTTCTATAGATAGAGTCATCATTGCTTCTTAGAGGGGAGTTATGGATAATATAGGATAGATTGCTTCTACAAACACATCCATCACTTTAGATTCAGTGGGCAGATACATT
This sequence comes from Chamaecyparis obtusa, assembly GCA_027943335.1. Taxonomy (NCBI): domain Eukaryota; kingdom Viridiplantae; phylum Streptophyta; class Pinopsida; order Cupressales; family Cupressaceae; genus Chamaecyparis; species Chamaecyparis obtusa. The sequence continues at coordinate 16,225 of BSBK01010302.1, read as the reverse complement.
TTGACTACACCACGTAGAGCCAGATCATCTTCTGAGGCTTCGTCTAATACTATTGTAGGTTTAAGTGAGGAGACATCTAGAGTTGCAGGTCTTCCTATACCTGGAGAGATACAAGCACTGTCAAGTCATCAGAGTACTTAGATATGGCTCTTTACTTTTTGGAGGATCTCCTGTAGGCCTATTCTCATATTACTGACATGCACATGATCCCCATACATTCAGTCAGGGGTTTCATTGCACTTACATGGGGTCTTGTAGTTCCACCGACATAGGATACACCATCTACTAGTTAGTCATAGCATAGTGTAGAGCACCTTGCACCCATAGATCACTCTAAAGCTACAAAGCTAGGTATATAGATTGGAGATGTACACATCACCATTGAGGGCCTAGACACTTTTGATGAGAAGATATGCTGGTTGGATCAGGTGGATGTTGGCACTTATGGCAGGTCATTTATGGCTATATTATTGCATCCAGATGGTTTAGGTTCTACATCACTCCTGTCCCATCTAGTTTCACCCCTACACTCCTCATTACTATAGAGGTTCGGGACCTTAGGTGGTGTGTGTGATGCAGTATCAGTTGATGATATGATGGTGCAATGTGCTAATGATCCTCATGCTCCTGAGACTCAGGTACATATAAACTTTTCTTTTCTTTTATATTAGGAGTTTTAGTGAATAATTAATTGTAGTTCACACGTGTATTGATGTTTGTTCAATGTATAATATTTTGTAGGGATAGTTAGCAGAGCATGTTACCTCTAGTGTGGGCTTAGAGCATCTTCCACATGATGTGATAGCTACTAGTGGTCAGATAAGTTTTAGATATATGTATGTTTAAGCATTCATATGTACACATGTATTTATATATTTCAAGTACTTTACATAATATATCTAATATGCACATGTATATAACCAACTATTGTACACTAAATTTGCAAGGGTTAGTTTCTACTTTATAGCTAGATGATGCTTTTTATAGGAGCGATTTAGTAGATGTGACACCTAGTAGTGGTTACATAAGTTTTAAAAATATGTAAGTTTAAACATGCATTTATAATATTTTAATTATTTTACATTATTATCATATATACATGCATTTATATTTCTAGGGATCAGTTGATGTCTCGCAGCTAGAGGATGCTCGTGACAGTCGCTCAGAGGGTCGCTCTGTTCACATGCACCTAGATGACTCCCTAGTTTAGGACATTTTGAACATCTATTTTATTTGAGACTCAGTTTATGATTCAAGACATATATTTGATTAGAAACATATATATTTGATTAGATGTACTTATATTTGATTTGAGACATATATTTGATTGGAAACACATGTATTTGATTAGAGACATATATTTGATTAGATGGTTTTATTTGATTAGATGATATGATGAATAATAACTATTCTAACTAATTCTAAAACTAACACATGTCATAAGTAATATAACTAATTTCATCATTTTTTAGTGTCTTAAGGGGAGGCCTTAAGGGGATCTAGGATTAATATCATAAAAGAAGACTAGTTAATACATGTAACTAGTGAATAATAACTATTCTAACTAATTCTAGAACTAACACATGTCATAAGTAATATAACTAATTTCATCACTTTTTAGTGTCTTGAGGGGAGGTCTTAAGGGGATCTAGAATTAATATCATAAAAGAAAACTAGTTAATACATGTAACTAGTGAATAATAACTATTCTAACTAATTCTAGAACTAACACATGTCATACGTAATATAACTAACTTCATCAATTTTTAGTGTCTTAAGGGGAGGTCTTAAGGGTATCTATAATTAATATCATAAAAAGATAACTAGTTAATACATGTAACTAATGGATAATAACTATTCTAACTAATTTCATCAAAGCATACATAAAATCTTTAACTAATATGAAATCTATAAAAATCATTGAATAATCAAAGTATACGTATAAAATTCTATATATTAAAACCATTGAACCATCAAATAGGTTCATCATATATCAACAAATTATAGTCCATCATATGTTTAAATATATAAACAAAGTATAATGAAATTTAATCTAGAGATATCAAGTAGCTCCTAACACAAGAAATAAATATACATATTATACTTTTTAGACCAACTCAAGTGGTTCAGACCTTTCATGGAGAACATGTAGTATTCTCTGATGATCCTCACTATCTAGTCTCCACTTATGATGTCCACATTGAGATTTAACTGCATGAAGACAAACGGATGTGGCAACTACTAGGTGACTATATTGAAACACCTGATTATCTGGTTCATAATCAACAAAGTGAATACCATGTTGAATTACTTTGATTTTCTTGAAATATGTTCCCTCTAAAACAAATGAACCTATAGGTCACAAATTTTAACAATATATAAATTTAAACAAACTGAATTTGAATTTTGTTAAATGGTTAAAATTTAAAATTTACAAGTTGAGTTTAATATATTGATGTAAACCATATAAAAACCTATGGGGAACAAAATTCCATCACTTTCTTCAGGTTTAAGTAACTTTATCCTCTTTGTAGTACAACACAGTAAATAATAACCAACTCCTACATTTCCACGCTCAGCAATCATTGCAAAGATATCTCCTGCACAGTAAATTTATATATACGTGTGTGAGATCTTAAAAAAAATACTTAGTTCAATCTATAGATCTATCTATATCTATCTATACATGCAACTCAATGTACCATATAATGTGAAATTTATATCCTTACCAATTTTGACAAATCCTGAGATATGATCGTAATCAATAGAAATCAAAGGAACATCATCAAAGTTTTCATCTTCCTCTCTACCAAATGTATCAGTAACAACCAGTGGCACTAGATTTCATGAACCTACATATCAACAATCTTGATTGATACATTCCTCATAATTGTCAGCAATGCAGTAACAACAAAAGCATGAGTAGTCCCTAGTGTTCAACATCCAATTGTGACAATTCATACTCATAACTGAAGGCAAAGATCATGTCTTTTCTATCCTAATGCAACCATGCATGATTTTTCTATCCACACCTAAAAAAATGCATATATAATACATTTTGTATAAATATAATTTGACTAAAAATTATCATAAAATTTTTTAACACTTTCAAATAATTTAAAAATGTGTGCATACCTTTTATCTCTCAAAATTTTCTATATGGCACCACCTGAGTCAATCCTTATGACATGTCATTCTCATTTGATGTGAAATGTGTCTTGCACCATTCAACCACATCATGTGCATTTTTTATATGCACTCCCTTATAATTCATTTGATACTTTCGTATAGCACATTTGATGCAAGCTTCAACACCATCATGTTCACCTTTTCCTGTCCACTCTCAAAGAAACTCCAAACATGTGGTATATTTTCATTACGGTGATATCTACATAGTGCATAAAATGATCTTGATGATTTGAATTGTGCAGCACATCCATCTGACCATTTACATAATGTTTATCAATTTTTATACCTCTTTCTTTCAAATTTGCAAAAAAACATCTTGAAGTAGTGTTCCACATAATGAATGTCATGCTCTCTATCATCACTTATAGAAAAATGATATTCCTTCTTGATGACCCATGCTTCAAATGTAATCTGAATACCATCCAAAACTAATTGTGCATGTCGATAACACACATGTACCATAATAGTAATTTTCTTTGAAAAATAATATTCTGACTAAATTGCCTTTTGATGAACAAAAGAATAATTTTCTACAAAATCAACAACTGATACAATAGTTCCAAGTGGAAAATTTTCTCTCAGTGTTTGAAATTTTTGTGCTTGCCACTTTTCAAATAAAGCATGATGAATGTAGGGTTGAATCAATTTTTTAAATTTTTCCATAAATACTCCAACATTTATCTCATCTTCAGCATATTCTAACGTTTTGGATTCTTTCCCAAATTTTGTTTCATTCTCTACATATTTGTAACTCTTGCAATTTACCATCTTTGTTAAATCAATATTTTCATTTTCCAAAGGAAAAAGAGACAAATCGGCACATGTTTGGCATATTCCTTTTATGGAATTTATTTTTCCATCTGCATCATCTCTTTTGTCACATAAAATGGATGAGATGAACTCACTTCATCTAGTAGGAGGAGCCTTTTCAAAACCATAAGTGTCTTCTACAAACTTTCAAAAAAATTGATAGTGGAGATCAAATTCAATATGATAATGACAACAACAAGTTTCAAACACTTTGTTTGTCCTGATATAATATGGCTTCAATCTTTCAAACAATGTTTTCCCAATCTTTATACTAGGATTTGAACTACAAAATGACACATACATTTCATGTTGTGTTGTGTCCAACCAATGTTTCACATGATATTCATATTGATTAGCTGAAATTCTATGTCTAATAACATCTCTAGTGTTTCATGAAGGACATGTATTATCATTCCAAAATGATGTGACCAAATTTTTTGTTCCTTCATCAATCCTATCAGAATGAGGAGCTCTACACATGATTACCCAATTGCCTTCCAAGGTGCTATCATCCAAAAGTATTCTCCTATTAACATATCGTGATATTGTTTTCCAATTCAAACCAAAGTGAGATGAAACTGAAGATATCTGTCTTTTTCATCCCATAGTGTTACCTACAATGGATGTCAACATAACTTTTCTTGTAATGGACTTATCTATAGTTTGAGATTGCTTCCCTAGATGGTTCAAACCTTTCTTAAGATTTTCAATCATATCAGTTTGCATGTAAACAACTTTTCACTTCTTTGATGATGTGTCTATACCCAATAATTTTAATGCCCCTTCCAAATTTTTGTTTATAAGTATAAGTGACAGCAATTGAGCTTGTTCAAGTGTTTAAAAATTATCAAATTTACCCAATATTTCTCTTGCTATCATTTTCATTGATCTCTTCTTAGGAAGACTTAAGTTTTGAACATTAGCAAGTGATCTCAAATTGTCCACATCCATTGTAAGTAAATGATCTAAGTTTCTATAATTAATATTTTTCTTTACAGTTTGAGCTAAATTTAAAATTTCATCCATACCAATAGGAGCATGTGATGTTGACCCTTCTCCAACATCAATTGTCTGACCTTCTATAGGGAGTAATCCCGACCCTTCTTCAATGTGCAATTCTTCGACTTGACTTGACCCTCCTACATTATCTTGTCTTTTAGCTTATTTAGTTTTATGATAATATGATGAAGGGTGGTCCCCTTAATACCACAAACACATAACAGAAACAGAGAACAACAAAAATTTGCAAAAATAGAAATTGGGCTTCTTATTATCTCCACAAATGTGGAATTACAAATTTTTAGAATTACAATATGCAAAGCCACATTGGCATTCCCCTTACAATATTCTGTAGGACAAAGCTTTGAATCATTACCCAGATCTATCCAAAACTACATTGAACTACCCCAGACAACACTATGAGCCTTCTTTATATAGGAAATTTCCATCGCCCGAGAAGGTTACAGAAATTTAGCCCATAGGGCCGACTAAACAAAGAATTATTCTATTTTTCAATTTATTACATCAAAGTCAGCTCAAAATAACTTTTAAAACCCAAACAAAAAATTTGAAGGAAAATTATTTTCTGCCATTTTAGATGACCCAACTTTCGAAGACCATAAGTCATCACCAGTTGACCCAATTGACTATTATGACCCCATTTTGGAAAGGCCATAAAGTGCTCTACAAGCCTGATTGGTGCAAGCACTTATCACCCAAATTTTTCACCTAATCTGGGGCCTCTAAAGCCTTCAAAACTGATTTCAAGGTTTTTGTACCCTGCTGCCAATACCGAAAATCTTCAATATCCCCAAAGCTAGATTTGCTCTGTCAATGAACTTTACTGGTAGGCTGATACAACTAAGATGAACCTCCACATGTGAAATTAGAACATTCTAAGATCGTATGACCAACTTACTAAAAATAGAAAGTTTCCATAAATAGTAGCTCTGCTCAAGATAGCCCTTATTGCATACAAAAACAAAAATATTTTTGGGTGATGCAAGATTGCTCTTACACCCAGGATGCTCCTGCATCATAATATGTCAATGTAGCTTCACGATTTCTTTGTTCAGTACTAGGTGAACTTTTTCTAGAAGATTTACTTTGTGTTCCCTTCTTTTTCCCCATTTCTTTGATCTCCAAAAAATGTCTTCCACAAGATCGTCAACAAAAATTTCTTCTTCTTGCAATCTGATGTAGGGGTAGGGCAGATACAAGTAGAATCAAGCAGAATTGAGTCCACTTGAATCAACAACAAGCCCTTGCTCAAAGTTTCACAATGAAGCAATATAAAATCACATGAAAGAAATTAAATCACAATGGATATGAGACAATCAACTGGCAGCAACAATAGAGAATTATATTATTTTTTTCAACATGCCCAACTGTGAGGCCTTCCGGGTTTCAACCTTATACAATGAGAATTATGAAATTAGAAGCTCAATTCACATCCTATCTTTGTATCCAATCATTTATCTTGATAATCCTTCCTCTTAATACCCTCTTCATGCCCTACTACATCAATCTAGACCCCTTATATAACCAGCTAAGCCATAGGTCGACTAGTTAGGCATATAATTACAATATATGTCCAGTCTCAAGATTTAAATGAAAACTAATGCTAGAATGAATATAAATTGATGTTACTTTGGATTTAGGTCCTAAAATGACCCAATAACATTAATTTAAGGGTGAAAGGTCAAATTTTATCACACGGAACATCGCAAGAAGAAACACCACATGTTTCACCTGAAAATTGGCAGAAATAGGTCCCGAGGCAAAATGACCATAAATTTTTACTCATTATGAATTAGGAGATGTACCTTTGGTAAATTATATTAATTTAGGTCCTCTTAAACTCCTTAAGATTTAAAATATTTATTCCTTATGGATCAAGGTCGCCAACATGAACAATCAGCACCAAAACTACAAGAACGACTCTTGCAGAAAATAGGTCCTGAGGAAAAATGGGCATAACTTTTTACTCCTAATGAATTAGGAGATGAGCCCTTGGGAAATGATATTAATTTAGGTCTTCTTAAATTACTTAAGAGGTAAAATATTTATTCCTTAAGGATCAACATCGCCAAGATCCGCAATCAGTGCCAAAACTATAGGAAAATATAGCTCCGATGGCAAGGAAAATAGCTGTAACTTTGAAACAGTCCATCCAAACTTTATGTGCTCATAGGAGAAGGTTACCAAATAGGTCCTAAACATAATATAATCTTCATACACCATGAAACCAAAAAATACAACAATTATAAAGAAAACAACAACGAATAGGTACAGAAATCAGGAAATGTTTTTGGTTGATGCAAGATTGCCAAAGACCCAAGATGCTCCTGCATCAGACACCTAGGGTAAATAAAGAACTAATGTCCACATCAAGAACTACTCATATTATAACTTGAATCATAAAGATCCAACTTAGCTTGTGTAATCCATGAACTATCTTCAACTGGCTTGTCTTTCCACTGAACTAGATATTCCATGTAGTCTTTACCTCTTGTATTCTTGCTAACTTTGCTATTCAAGATCTTCTGAATGTTGTCTCTTTTCTTCTTAGGATAGTCTAGATCATCTTCTATCTCATCACTTGATTCAAAGTACTCAAAGATATCAACAATGTTAAATATAGGTGATATATCCATGTCCTCTGGTAATTCCACTTCATAAGCATTTCCACTGTCAAACTTCTTTAGAATGTTACAAGGTCCAAACTTCTTCATTTTCAGCTTATTGTAGGTACCAATTGGAAATATATTATTTTTCAAATGAATCATAACCTCATCTCCAAATTCAAAAGTTTTATGTCTCCTTCTCTTCTCTTCTCTCTATTTATATTTCAGATTACTGTCCTCCAAATTCCTTTTAACATCATCATGTAAAGTTCTCATGTATTCTACAAAATGATCAGCTTCAGCACTTCTTCTAGTCTTAGTAGGTAAATCTCTCAACTCTATGGTTCCCTTAGGATGAAATCTAGTAACAATCTCAAATGGTGTCCTCTTAGTACTTCTATTCACAGAATTATTATATGCAAACTCTACTTGTGCGAAAAATAAATCCCAATTAGCAGGCTTATCTCCAACTAAACATCTAAACAAGTTTCCCAAACTTCTATTCACAACTTCAGTCTGTCCATCTGTCTAAGGGTGAAATGTAGAACTAAACTTCAGATTAGTATTCATCTTCTTCCAAAGTGTTCTCCAAAAATAACCAGTAAACTTAGTATCTCTGTTTGAAACAATAGACTTAGGCAAACCATGCAATCTTACCACTTCCTTGAAAAATAATTCAGCTACATGCAATGCATCAAATGTCTTCTTACAAGGTATGAAATTAGTCATCTTAGAAAATCTATCAACCACTACCAAAATAGAATCATTACCTCTCTAAGTTCTATGAAATCCAAGAACAAAGTCCATACTCACATCTTCCCAAGGTCTATCAGGTACAGGAAAAGGTGTATACAATCCCAAATTTTGACTAGTTCCTTTTGCTACTTGACAAAATCTGCAACCTCTAACCATTCTCTGTACATCTCTATAAATTTGTGGCCAAAAGTATCTTTCTAAAATCAAATTCATGGTCTTATCAATCCCAAAATGTTTAGCAAGTCCACCACTATGTTTCTCCTTCATTATGTTCTCTCTCATAGATCCTTTAGGTATGCACAATTGAACTCCTTTAAACAACATGTCTTCTTGAATGAAATAATCAAACCACTTATCACTCACTATGTGTTCCTTACAAGCTTTCCAAGGCTCTGCAAAATCAGTGTCAGTCTCATACAAACACTTCAAATCATCAAAACCAAGTACCTCAACTCTCATCTCTATCATAAAACTTCTTCTTTGGCTCAAGGCATCAACAACCTTATTTGACTGTCCAATATTCTATTCTTTCATTTCTCTTGTAAACTTTTTACCATCAACCGAACATACTCTGACTGTGGTACAATGACTTTCATCAAACTTCTCTATTAAAGGAAACAATACTTGTTTCTTTGCATCCATCCAAATAGTATATTGATTTAATCTACCATCATGCAAAGCTTTCCTATCATACTACCAAGGTCTACCCAAAAGAATATGACAACAATCCATAGGCATAATATCACACAAGACTTCATCATGATAATTCCCAATTTTGAATTTAACAAGGCATTGTTCACTTACAAGTAGTTTATTCTCCTTTTAGATCCAAGAAATATGGTAAGGCTTAGGATGTTTCAATCTCTATAATTGTAACTTGTTAACCAGCTCCTCGGATGCCAAATTATCGGAACTTCCACTATCAATGATTACCTTGCAACATTTGTCAGAGATCTTACATTTGGTTCTGAACAAACTTTTTCTCAAAATAGGTTCCTTATCAGCTTCTTCATTCCACAAGATCCTTCTTAGCATCAAGTTCTCACCATGTTCAGGTTCATTAGACAGTTCTTCAACTTCTTCAGAAGCCAAATTATTTCTACCATTACCTCCAGTCTTCTTTCTAGAGTTAGTACATTCAAAAGCTCTATGTCCTTCTTCACCACATTTGTAACAAGTACCTTTAAACCCAGACTTCGCTTCTCTTTTACCATTATTTTTATTCCTAGAGTAACAAATATAGCTACCTCTAGAGTAATTACCTCTTTTAGCAGGTTCATCTTTCCATCCTTTATCTTGTGCTGCATTGTCAGATCTATTTCTTTCTCCATAAGATCTTCCTCTACTTCTCTAAAATCTTCCACCTCTTCCTCTTTGTCTTTGATCATGTCATTTTGTCAATCTCTCTTCTACCTTCAAAGAAAATTGGTATGCTTCTTCCACACTATCAATCTCCACATAACTGATCTCATCTTGAATAGATGTCCTTAGGCCATTCAAATATCTAGCCACCTTCTCAACTTCATCATCCACATGTCTAGATCTGATATCCAATTTTTAAAATTCCTCAGTATATTATTTCACACTCATGTCCTTTTGACTTAGATTTTTCAATTTTCTCATCAGACTAACTTGGTAGTCAGCTGGAAGAAACTTCTTCTTCATCTTTCCAAGCATCTTCATCGATGTCTTGATCTTTTCTTTTCCTCTCTTTTGTCTCTCAGTTTGCAAATGATCCCACCAAAGAGATGCATGCCCTTTCAACTTTATGACTGCTATCTTAACCTTCTTATTATTAGGAGTACCTTCATACTCAAAGTATTTATCCATCTCAGAGATCCAATCCAAAAGTGTATTGGTCTCAAGTCTTCCATCATAACAAACAACTTCAACTACAGGTCTGGAGTTAGCCTTAGACAAAACTCTCAAAAGTCTTTCCTCATCTTGTTCAACTTTAGGTTCAGCATTAAGTGCTAATTCTTCTTCTTCATCACTAACATCTTCAAGATGTGCTCTTCTTCTTTGGGTTGTGTCTATAGCTTCAAGCCTAGTTGCAATCTTCCTCAACATATCCATGATAGCATTATCATTTCCTCTACCATGAACCATCTTGACAATCAGGTTCCAGCAAGATCATAACCTTATACAAGTTATAGGTCAGATCTCAGATCTTCCACACTACAACCAATCCAATAACATTCTCCATGATCTAATCCACAAGAAAGAACTTTCTCTGATACCACTTAACGCAGGGGTAGGGCAGATACAAGTAGAATCAAGCAGAATTGAGTCCACTTGAATCAACAAAAAGCCCTTTCCCAGAGTTACACAATGGAAGAAATATAAAATAACATGAAAGCAATGAAATCACAATGGATATGAGACAATAAACTAGCAGCAACAACAAAGAATTATATTATTTCTTTCAACATGCCCGGCTGTGAGGCCTTCCAAGTTTCGGCCTTATACAATGAGAATTATGAAATTAGAAGCTCAATTCGCATCGTATCTTTGTCTCCAATGATTTATCTTGATAATCCTTCCTCTTACTACCATCTTGATGCCCTACTATATCAATCTAGACCCCTTATATAGCTAGCTAAGCCAAAGGTCAGCTAGTCAGGCATTTAATTACAATAGAGGTCCAGTCTCAAGATTTAAAACAAAACTAATGCTAGAATGAATATAAATTGATGAACCTTTGGATTTAGGTCCTAACATGACCCAAGAAGATTATTTTAAGGGAAAAAGGTCAAATTTGATCACACAGAACATCACAAGAAGAAACACCACATGTTTCACTTGAAAATTGGTAGAAATAGGTCCCAAGGAAAAATTGCCATAACTTTTTACTCATAATGAATTAGGAGATGTGCCTTTGGGAAATGATATTAATTTAGGTCCTCTTAAATTTAATTAAGAGATAAAATATTTATTCCTTATGTATCAAGGTCTCCAACATGAACAATCAACACCAAAACTGTAGGAATGGCTCTAGCAGAAAATAGGTCTTGAGGCAAAATGGGCATAAATTTTTACTCCTAATGAATTGGGAGATGTGAATTTGGGAAATGATATTAATTTAGGTCCTCTTAAATTAATTAAGAGAGAAAATATTTATTCCTTCAAGATCAACATCTCCAAGATGCGCAATCAGCACCAAAACTACATGAAAATAGAGCTCTAACGTCAAGGAAAATAACTGTAACTTTGAAACAGTCCATCCAAGCTTTATATGCTCATAGGAGAAGGTTCCCAAATAGGTCCTAAACATAATGTAAGCTTCACACATCATGAAACCAACAAATAAAACAATTATAAAGAAAACAACAGCAAATAGGTACAGAAATCAGGAAATGCTTTTGGTTGATGCAAGATTGCCAAAGGCCCAAGATGCTCCTGCATCACAACATCAATAGAGCCCTACTTTCAAAGTTGTCCTAGAAAATGGTTGTGTGTTCTACTTATTGGCACAAAATCATGGAGGCTAAATTCCTTGATGGGGGATGCTTTTGTAAGCTCTTCATCAAACAAGGGAATCTGAGAGGTTCCAATATCTGGAATAATATAATAAAAAATAGATGTATTATAGAGAAGGGAACTCTTTAGTAGTTAGGTAATGTTAGAGACATAAGGTTCTAGGAGGATCCTTGGCTTCTTGATGGTATTCTTGCTACCACACATTTTTCCCAGTTAAGAAATTCTCTCACCCTGGGAGTGGGCAGCATGGTCTCTAATTTCATTACTAATGGTAGACGGATTGATTTTACCCTTATCCTAAGAGATAGACCTGACCTCCTCAATCTATCTGCTAACCTCACTACCCTTATCCACTCCATCTACATCCCCATTTTCTACAAACCTAATAGACTTCTTTGGTGCCATATCCTCCATGGTGGCTTCACTATCAAATCTCCCTACAATCAACTTACTATGGCTCTTGCTGACACTACCTATTAGAAAAAGGTGTGGAAACTATAGTTCATCCCTAAGGTCAACTTTTTCTGATGGATGGTGCTACATGGGAAAATTCTTACCCTTGACAACCTAAATAAGAGGGGGTTTAATTTGGCCAATAGGTGTTGCTTATGTAAGAAAGAAGAGGAAAGCATAAACCACTTATTTCTTCACTGTGAATATGTGACTGAGGTGTGGTAGAAAATTTTAACTTGCCTTGATATCCAGTGGACTCCTAATAAAGACATATGTGATCTTTTCCATAATTGGTGATCCCCCTCACAACACCCTCTGTTAAAGATCTTGTGGAATTAGGCTCTACCTATCTTTTGCTGGACCCTGTGGAAGGAATGCAATAATAGGATATTTAAAGATATTGAGTTGAATAGTATGGAAGTGTTTCAAATTGTGTTGAAATTTCTTCAGGAAAACTTGCTGGTCACCCACTGGAAGACTCCCAATTTTCCATCCTCTACCTGGGATCTCAAGACTGCTTTGAATTGGGGTGTGGACAAGGGATTTTCCAAGTTTGATGGCACCAAAACTGTTGCTCATAAGGCTACTATCTGGACTCCCACCCATGCGGCTTGGTAGAAGCTAAATTTTGATGGGTCGGTTCGCAACCTACAACAAGCTGCTGGGGGTGTCATTTTTTATCACAATGACTGCTTAGTGGTGGCCTATGCCGGACCTCTTCAAAACCACACTATCAACTAGGTGGAAGGCATGGCTCTCCTCTGGGGGTTGAAAATGGTTGTGTCCATTGGATACACCAACATTGAAGTGGAAGGTGACTCCAAAGTCATAATTGATGCCTCTAGGGGTGATGCTAAAGCTAGATGGAAAGTGGACAACATTCTAAAACATATCTGGGGCATTATGGATAGTTTGCAGAGGGTCACCATCACACACATCTATAGGGAAGGGAATGTGGTGGTTGACGCTATGGCTACTACTAGACTATAGATGGAAGGGCTTAGATGTTGGAGAGCTATTGGTCAGCTTCCCCAGAACACTCAAGACCTTCTAAGGTAGGAAATGAGAGAAACTAACTTTCAAACTCATGATGCTTAAAAAAGAAAGCTTAGGAAGAACGCCTTATGATTAGATTGGGTGCCAGGACATTCTTATGACAACTTTAAAGAATTTTTTCTGCCAAATGGATTATTAGGGGCATAATTGTAAGTATGAAATAGGCATGACTTGGCTGATGTGGTAGCTAGCTGTGAACTGAGCTTCTTAAAACAATCATTATTTCATTTGGCCTCTAGGCAATAAATTTTTGAAGGCTGGGAAAAGATACGACGTGGATTTTTTGTAGGGTAATTATTATTTGAAGTGTGGGTTAATGTGTACTTCTCATGTTTTAACCATGGTGGCACTCATGGCTAAGATTTATGAAATCCAAGACAATCAAAGCATTAATCGCTCCTTGCTAAGTGACATAACTTCTAAACTCCTATTCAAGTTTCTTTCTCGCTCTTATTTTTTGAGTTGTGGTTTTCTTTGTAGAGTCGAGGCTACTAAAAGTTCTCTTCTCCTGGGCTTCTCTCTGGTTCCTAGTTTTCTTTGTAGAAAACCTTTCTGGAGATGATGGGTGGGGATAGAAAAGAATTGAACCAGATCGAATTAAGGACAAGTTTGACTCAGATGCCATGGTCATGTACTTCTATCATAAGGGAGTATTATGCTTTTCATGGACTGCCTACAAGGCCACAATGATATGATTTTCCCAATCAGTGACCAAGAGTTGGAATGCTAGGCAAGTCACCATTAATGGCATCACCTTCTAGGTTAATGAGGAGGTTATTGGGTAGGCTACGGGCATGCCTAGACTAGTAGGAAGTGGAAGAAGAAAGATAAGACCCAGGCAAAGAAAAAATTCATGCAATTCTCAAGGATGCCCCACTCCCACTCTAGAAAATGGTGGCTACACTATTACAGAGCTCCCAAATTTTGGCCTAAAATATGTAAGCTCATGATGAAGTTCTTTACTCTGGAGGGTAGATTTGGTATGTTTTATAACTATCACCTCCCTTCCTTAATCATTTCCGTCACAAGCTGTTAATCTATTTTCCTTTCTTCTTGTTGCATTTGTTAGAAGCTAATGTGGAGACTGTTAATGAAGCCATTTCCCATGGCAAAAACCCTATTTATCTTCACCAGGGTCTCATCCTATGCCTTTATAACTTCTCCATGCCCTTTGTTGTGCTCCACCTCCACAAGTTTTCATGCACTTCTCATCCGCATCGCCCTTGATTTCCCTAACTAGGATATCCCCACCCCTAATGAGTCTAAGGATAAGGTGACCCCTGCTTCTAGCCCTATGTCTATTGAACTCAGCCCACTCCCAGCTCTCTGAAGCATTCCCTTAACCCGGAAGACAATCCCCTTCCCCTTCTCAGAAGTAGAAAAAGATTGTGATTAACCTAGACTGTGGCCCTATTTTTGAGCCCCCGCCACACTTCTACCTACTAACTCTACCGCTTAGCTAAAGAATAAGGTAAAAGAGCCATTAGAGAGATCATGTCTAAAGAGGGGTTTCTATTTAGGAAGAAGGTTTCTGTTGGCTCCCTAGCAAAGAGAGCCAGGGAAATGATACTTTCAAATTGGAAATTAAGCCCAATGGAGCTACCCAAACTAAGGTGGTTGTGGAGGAGGTGATTGAGAAGAATCCTAGTGAGAACAAAGGGCACTCTGCCAGTGGCTTCATGGGAAAAATTAAGTTCTAGGTTGATACCTTTGGAAAGGATGGTCTCGAAGCTCACTAAGGACCTGGAAGCCACTAACAGATGGTTAATGGATGTGAGAAAATTTTCTCTTAAAGTTATGCACGCCTCTGCACTACTCTTTATCTCCTCAATGAGAAGGCCATGGAGGATAAAGAAGCTGTCAAAAGCAATCATGAGCTCTTCAATTTCCTGAATGAGGAGTACGTTGATATTCTATTGTCAAAGCACTTATGGATTGGAAAATAACATTCTAGGATCCCATGAGAAGGAGGTTGGAGAATAATGCTGGTTCCTTGCCTCCCTTTTTATTTTACTGTGTTTATTTCCATATGCTTTATACTTTGGTTTGAGTTTTAAGCCCTGTGTGGCACATAGCTTGGTTAAAGCTGAACTTTATCAATACTCTCATTATGTGGTGGTGTTTATTTTCCTGTTTCTTTGTTTTTGATCGAGGTAGACTTCTATGCTTCATGTTGCATGCTACACTCTTTGGTGATTAACTCTTTGTTAAGTCCTTAGTTTTCCTTTTGTACTGTTGGGTTTGGACCCTATTTTTGCTACTGCTTTAATCAAAAACAAAATTTCTTCTTCAAAAAATACTTTAATCTAATATTTTTTCACTCCAAAAATAGTCCATTGAAAAAATATAAATATTAATCCTCCTTCATAAAATGCCTTCAATAGAAATTGCAAATTTATTAATTGCAATTCGATGTAAAAGAGAAATAAAATGTTTTACTTTTATACCATTTTAAAAAATATTTACAAAATAATTTTACTAGCCGACTTCGCGCAGAGTAGATACTTCATGCAAAGTACCCAAGGCAAAATTCTGGTGGGTGTCATTTCTGCTGGGATTTTCAATTGAGAGGCTTTGTGCAAAGGGTCTATACATGAAGCCCATCAAGTATCTTCGTGCGAAGGGGTTCTTCGCATGAGACCCCAAAATGAAGATTTGCCCTCAAAAAACAACTAAACTGCAGAGAAATGGTCTTTCGGGGCCTGAAACAAGGACTAAACAAGATGATTTTTTCAAACAGATGATGTCAATTTGATGCTATCCAAAACAAGCTTTGTAATGAATATAATTTTAATACATATTTTGTTCATTATCAGTTTTAAAATATTACTTTAACAAAACATAGGTTGTTTTGC